>JASDQU010384428.1:0-11063 GCA_032191745.1 Picea mariana | reverse complement strand
TATTATTATCCAGCAAATGAAGGGATACAACCTACAACAAAACCCGTTGTAACTTCCTCTTCTTTCTCTCACAGTCTCCTCTCTCATAATACAATATTCACCATCAACCATAGCCGCAATACATTTCCCTCATAAGAGAGGGTTGCCTTCTAGCGAAAAAAACCCTAACATAATCTCTACCGTTAGATCTACGACCTTATATGAACGGTCCAGATTTACAATGAAATTATAATATACTTTTACAAGGCAATTTTTGCTTCGAGGGCTTCACCCCAGAACCCCCTCTGGGGGCCCGCTTGCCCCCAGACCCCCCAGCCGGGGGGATAGCCCCTTCGGACCCCGCAGAGGGGGTACCCCCCCTCTGCACTCCCCCGCATGGAAGAGTGTACATACTTATGGGGTGTAAATACTTCATGGGGTATAAACACGGCTGAAAGAAAAGACCTCTGAATCAGGAAGATAATCAGGCTCCACAACCAACATTCTTAGGATGAACCGAATGAAGTTTTCGTCTTGCAGGTTTAACACCTAGGTAAGTTTCTTTCTCGTGCACAACGATCGATGGATCAATCCCTGGAATTTCTTCATAATTCCAAGAGAAGATATCGCAGAATTATTTGAACAAAGCGGTATAACTTTCCACTTCTTCAAGTGAACAATTTGCACCTACGTGAATGTTTTCCACAATACCTTCTTTGATTGATATGTCGATAGTAATCGTAGAAGAGATGTTTCCCAAATTACCCTTCGAGACGATATCCTGAGTGATTATTGGAGATTGGGAACAATCGACGATATCGCTAGGAAAGGTAGAGGATATATATTTCTCAATGTCATCCAAACTCAGAAGAAAGGACAAACGATGGTGCTTGTCATCCCATGGTGTTTCCTCGATGCTAAGAATTTCCATAATAGATTCATCTAATGGAAAAATATGGAGGATATAATCAAGAGTAAAGGATAGGGATGTTAACTAGGAGGGTAACAAGTATTTTTTAGATGCCAATAGATGTTGGTCATCCGGTGAAAGAGAGGCAGACTGGATGGCATCATATGTAGCCTATGCAGGACTAATTGGCATGGCATCACCTAGTGCTTTAAATTATAAAGGACTAGGCACAATCCATGGATCAGATGATTCATAGGATTTATGTGCCATATTCGAGATCATATTGATCGTGGAGATATGTTGCATAGTGGGAGGAAGCAGTGCAGGAAAGGTACCCATAAGTGAAGAGTATTTTAAAATACCTACTCCAACACTTTTGTAAGTAATCTTGGAATCTCCCAAAAAATGAATGTTGTTGGTTGCATTAGTGCGAGTGTCGGGGGTGCAATAATCTAACCGGTCGATGGTCACAATTTTACCTTGATGGGGAAACTAGACACATCGAAACACCAATGAAGTGACAACGGTCATGGCATAAAACCAACTTCTTCCTAACAAAAAGTTGTAATTGAGGGGAGCATTGACTACCTCAACATCTACTGAGACAGTCTTGCCTACCAATTGAACAGCTAAGGATTGTAAAATTCCATGAGTATGGATTCCTCTCCCATCGAATGCTCGTAAAATAGTAGGGGATTGATTAATACCAGGAAATTTCAACCCTTTCCAACAAGCCAATGACATGACACACATGGAAGCTCCCTCATCCAATATTGTGCGATGAATATGTTGATTGTGGAAGACAACATCAATCTGGAAAGCAAGCTGGTGAGAGAGTCGCGATTTGAAATTATCAAGTTTAAACATGATATTATTAGACAACTCGGGATCTATTTCTCTGATGGCTACCAAGAGAGTCCTACGTTGACTAGGGCAATGTTGTAGAACTTCGAGAGTTGACATAGCACATGGTGCTTGGGCCAAATATTCAACGATGTTGTAGTTTTGAGTAGGACGTGAACTAGGGTTAAAAGTTGACTTTCGAATCGTACTCTTGGGTGGAATTAAGATAGAGTCAAAGGTAGGCTTCTCAATATGGAGTGGTCAAGGTGGAGGAGTAAAGGTGGTGGAAGGTGGATCCGATGTGGTACCATTAGTTACTTTTTCCTTATCAGGTTTAGTCAGAGTGTCATAAGTCGTAGTACGAGTGGTCAAATCTATCCCATTAAACATGTAAATGTGCACACTCGATGAAGCTTCCTCACTAAGAGGATGATTCAGATTGCCTCTTGCCAGAGGGGTAGGGGCTTGTGCAACTAGTGACTACTGTTGTGGAAAAGGTTGTGTCAACACAGCGGGTTGGGAATTTCCTTTAAAAAATATGCAACTTCATCGCAATGAGGAAAATCTCGTGTGTAGTGATCATCATCACAAATGAGACATGGAAATTTCAGTTTTTGTTGTGGTTGTTTCTCAGTAGCAGGTGGTTGAGTTGGTGTTTTTGGATTTTCATTTTGATTATTGTTTTTGTTTGGTTTAATTTTTCGTTTTCTTTTTCCCCCATGACTGTTGTGGAGAAGCATATTGGACTGCATTCACCTCAAATATTTGATTCAGGGTGGAGGTGGATGAGAGTAAAGTCAACCAGTAGTGGGTGAAGTAACTAAGTGATTATCCCGGCCGGTCGACTGTGAGGTGGATTGGGTTTTGATAGAACTGATAACTCCATCTGTGTGAGTTGTGGAGGATGGATTTGATGGATCGGTTGACATATAGGGAGCGTTCAGAATCAATTCATACAAAGTACTAGACTAGGAATAAACCTAGTCCATATACGGGGAATGAGAAATGTCTTCCTCTTCAGTAATGACACCATCCATGGCTACGTCATGGGAAATCGGAGGTCAAAGAGATTTAGTGAACCATTCAGCCAGTAATTGGTCAGGAATGGTTGCTTTGATCAACTGTCATTGTTTTCTCCACTCGTGAATGTGATCAGAGATATGTACAGAGTTGGTTTGATGAAGGGGGGTCAAGAGTTCTGTATCAGTCTCGTAACAAATGGGTAATTGAAAGTGCATGAGAAAATCCATGGAAAGGGAATTAAAATCTTGAAAAGTGTCACGTTGGAGCTCAATGTACCACTTGGTAGTTGAACCCGTAAGTGTGTGTTGGAAAAGACGTAACCGGATAGAATCATCCATTAGTGAATTTGATGAACACCATAGATGAAATGTCATAACGTGGTTGCTAGGGTCTTCGTCGGGTTTACCATCAAATTTTGGGATGTCGAAAGGTAATTTAGCAGGAATAACTATCTAGAAAGGAAAATGTAATATGGGATCATTTGTCAATCTTGATAGATCTGGTAGATGTAGAGTGGCTAATAATGGTAATTGTCGATTGACCTAAGGATGATACTAGTGTGGCATGGGTACACTAGTAAGGTCGTAAACTGGTTGAGGTGGATATTTGTAACCAGCAGGCCCTCCCATGTGTTGTTGTTGTTGACCAGTATAGGTATGATTCATCTATTGAGGAACGTTCATGAAAGGAGAAGGGAAACTTGTTTGGCCTTGCAGAGCATAACCCATTTAACCCATGTGAGGATAGTTCACTTGATTAGCCTGAGGTGGATAACCAATCTACCCTTGAGGAGGATAACTAGGTTGTCCTTGAGGAGGGTAAGGATTTGGCCCTTGGGGAGGATAATATTGTTGACCTTGAGGACCCCAAGTGGCATTTGGGACCCCCAGGAAAGGTTGTCCATAATGTAATCCAGAAGGATTTGGATTCGATATTCCTCCTTTTGGGTTGGGGTATGATGGCCCTCCCTAATATGCTTGATGAAATGTACCTCGTTGGGGTGGTCCCCAGGATTGTGAAGGGTTTCCTGTGAAAGAAGGTTTTCCCCCTACCTTTGATTGGGTAACAACAGGGGTTTGAACTATGAAAGGGGGTTACCCCCCAGTTGGCACAGGTATGTGTAAGGATGGTTGTCCCCCGGGAGGGACATGACCGCTAGATGGTGGTTGCCCCCCAATCGAGATTTGTCTCGCAGTTGAGTGTATGTGTGTGGCAAGATTCTGCATTCCATGATGCACAGGTGTCCCAGTAGGGTTATGTGGAATATAAGAAGTTGTGGGTTGAAGAGGTATGGTAGGAGTAACCATCAAGGTACTTTGCACATGACTAGGAAACATGACTCTGGTGTTAATTTGAACTTGTACTGAGGTGGTAGTAGTATCAACTACTTGTTCGATGGGACGGTCGATAGTCTGACCTGACATTGGCCTTCCTACTTGCATAATCTTCCAAATCACTGTTGAGGAACTCTATTTAAAAAACCATTTTTTGGAGCATGCACACGCCCTTTTTCACTACAGCCCGTGTACATACGCTAGTTGCACACTAAACATCTCGTGTATACACCCAAAAGTTGCAAAAATTAAAAATTTGCAAGGAATTCGGTGGAATTAACGGGAATTAAAAGGAATAATTATCCTTTTGTCATATAAAATGAGGTCTTGGGGTCTCATTCCACAACCAAGCATTAGAACGGTGAAACTCTTCCCAAATTCCCTTTCCTTCCTTGCCCAAGTATTTTCATCCTTTTTTAAGTTATTGCCTCAGCATTCCCTCTCTATCCCTTTTCTCCCATGCAATCCATTCCCTTCCCTTGAAGTGATCAGCAGATTGTGAGAGAAGTAATTTGGAAGGTACAATTGGAGCATTGTCAAGAGGAGCTCAGACCAGGTTCACAGAGCGTTGGCCTGCAAAGGTTATAATTTCCAATATTGGGTATTGAATAAAAGAATATTTTTCCCTGTCCCAAATGATATCTTTATGTCTTTTATTTGGTTTATGCATAATGAGTTATATCTAACCCTAATTGATGAATAGAGATAGAATATTGGTAGCCTTGTTTTCCTAAGCATTGATGCAGGTCATCTTTGGGAGGAGACCAGCATCCAAGGAAGCAACGAAGCTCGAGGAGGTCAGCATCAAAAGTTTGGATCAAAGGTATTGCTTCTGACTTACTCTTTTATTATTTTATGTTCATCTGTGTGGAATATTTGGGGTGGTGTAGGAATTAGATTGACTTTTAAGGGAGTCATTTATCTACCTATACTTAGAACCCTGGTATAGTTATAGGGGGATTTTCCTGCTAGCAAGAGGGTCAAAAGGTGGTCAACTAAAATTGAATTTTTCATAAAGATCACGTCCCGACGGAGTTCTCCATATAGAACGAACAGGATTTTGTTGTGGATTTACCATTTTAGAAAAGCAGACAGGGGTCGTGTATTCATCATTAAAATTTGGTTGTGTGAATTCCATATTTGACTCAGTATATGGCCTTGATGACACGTAAGGGTAATCTTCTTCTATAACGTTACCAAAGGAGTCCAAACGAACAAGGAGTGGCTCGAGAGGAACTTGCAAAGTTGAGTTAATATGAAGGGTGCCTTCCTCAACCGTAACCAAGGCTCTCTCTAGATTTGCTAACAAAGGAGTAGCAGCACTCCCAGCGTCTGAATAGTTCTCAACCTTTTCATAGTAAAAGTCTTCAGGCGAGTTAGGAGGTAAAGGTTTGTATCCTTCTGGAGGAAACCCTTGCATCCTACATGATATACGAATACCTTTATCATATGCAGTCTCAATTTTGAAAGAAAATCAAGTAAATAAACAACACTCACTTAAAATCTAGAAAACCAACAAGCAAACAATACCTTCTCTCAATGAGCGTACTAGTTGGGGATGAAATCCAACATCGTGTGATCAAAGTGAGAAGGGGCTAGGATATGGGCGGTTAGATCAGTTACATTGGCGACCTACTTAATGGACTTACAACTTGGTGCAATCTTCCTCATGGTTTTACCCGCGGGTTACCCTCCAAGGAGCCTGAGTGAGTTTGACCAACATTTATTCCAGTTACAATGAAGACTTCCCTTCACCATCACCTCGTGTAAGGACCCTAAAGATTTTGGATACTAAGGATACCAACTCAGATTCAGCCTCTAGACGGGTACAGTCGACATTCGAGTCCGAACATATGGGCAAGATATCAAGTCTGAAATCCTTCAAGCAAACTGAGGACAAGTGGACCGGTAAAACTCCAAAGGACCCCGAACGGATTCGAAATTCATGAAGCTCCGAGACCAAGTGAATGCAACTTAAAATCAAGAAGAACCCCCAATATACGATCTGGCTACTACGAATGCTTAAGCCTCGGAGGGATAATATTTGTTTCTCTCTCGAACACGACCTTGTGCGTAACTCCTATGTGAGAGGGGGATACCAGCTAGGCTTATACGAAAATTGGATTTACTCTCCCTATCACAAGATTCTAAGTTTGTCTTGAATGCTTTGGAGATTTATTCTCACAACCTATTTGATCCAGGAGGATCCTCAAGTCCAGAAAATGCTCAAAAATAAAAGTTCTCAAAATCGGACGAAACTAGTTTCATTGTGTTCGTCTCATCGTGTTGATTCTGGCCATATATATTTTTCCTCAAACGGACACCATAAAAATTCAATAGGTCAAAGTCAATGTTGATGTCAACAGTACGACAGATGACATCATCATGCTGATGTGGCATCATCCAGAGGTGACATGTGGCAGTTGACATGGCCTTACGGTTGGACACGTGGCAGGTGACCATGTAGTACGACCTAACACGTGGCATGTGACTGGGTGGTATGGACTGACACATGTCAAATAGGTGGCAGGTGACTGGGCAGTACGAACTGACACATGTTAGACAGGTGGCAAGTGACTGGGCAATATGAACTGACACGTGTCGGATAGGTGGCAGGGTGACAGCTTGTACGGAAGATGATGTGGTCCAATCATGAGTCACCACGTGGCCCAATCAGGTGGTTCCACGTGGCACCCTGCGAATGGCCAATGATGGCTAGGAAAAATATTGGTAAGGGTTGGGGTCGAACCTGCAACCTCTTGGGGCTCCCATGACTTCGCAACAGAGGTTGACTGCTAGGCTATATGTGTGAGGCTTGGTAATCCATCCTCAAATGTTGGTTTTGTTGAAGATTCGGGAGTGGATAACACTAAGGCACGGGCTCGGGAGCTATCCCGTCAGACCAGTAACCACCAACATGCGACCCAGGGGTGTAACCAACATCCAGGGTCGATCGACAGAGGGGCTTATCCTATCTGATCGGGCCCTAAGTCCCATGTTCTTCGCCATATGACCAAGAGAAAACAGAGGAGAGGTCAAGCGTGTAGCACCCTCTTGGATGGTGCTTGGCCATATGGCGCATGCGACCTCTACAAAAGGGGTGCATGCCCAGCCTTAGAGGATTAATTTGATTTTTATATCAGAGTGATTTTTTTATTATAGTTCTTGCCCAAATTGGGCCTTTTTGGATTTTTTTGGCCATATGGAGGGGGATTTAACCCCAAAAAGAGGCCAGATATTTGTGGGAAGTTGGGCTTCCATAAATGAGCCTAAAAACTATATAAAATAGGCCCTTTGAGATTGTGAGGGTACTTTTGTATTGTAGGGAATGTGAGAGTAGCTTGAGCTAATGGTCCATTTCTCATGTTTTGAGGGGCATTGAGTCATGTTTTGAGGGGAGATAATTTAGGCATGTGTGCATCTTCACAAGGAGGTCCTGTACAGCAGATCAGAAGCCTGTTTATAACAGCAAAGAACAAGTGTAAAGAGAACTTGAGAATTAAAGATCAATAAAGCGGTCCTCCACTTGGAAGCGGACCCGGAGACGTAGCCACACATTGGTGAAATTCATTAACTAGTTCTTTGTGTCTATTTTTGTTTCTTCTTGTTGTTATCTTCTCTTATTTGCAGCATGGTTAATGATGGCTGAAATATTTAATTATTCATGAGTATCAAGTTAATGTCAATTTGTTTATAATACCTTTCATTTTTGGATCAAGTATTTTGGTATCATAGCTTTGGTTGTGTTGGAAGGTCTAACAAGTGCAGGATTGGATGCTCACAAGATCCAAATATCGAAGAGGAGAAGGATCATTGGATGAATTCATTTCAAAGATAGAAAGAGTGTTGAGGAAGAAAAGAATGGCAACAGAAGAAGAAACTTCTCCACAAACTAGAGAGTTTGAAAAGGCATTTTTCTCCATGTCAGAAATGGTCAGAGAGTTATATGATGATTTTTTGAAGAGAAAGAAAATTGTTCTTGAAGAACCTTTTATGAAGGAGAAAAGTGAAGAGAAAGGAGGTTCTTAAAATCCTCCTCCTTCACCACCTTATTCTCCTTCTTCTTCAAGTTCTTTTTCAAATGCTAGTTCTCATTCTACGACGCATACTATACAAAAGCATACACATAAACATAAGTCTTACATGCCTTTGTTAAAGCTTGATGTTAAGTTTGAGTTAACTTTGTATGATGGGGAACTAAATGCGGAAAAGTTAAATAATTGGATAAGACAAATTGAAGTATATTGCAGGATACAGAAAATCATAGATGAGGAGACTATGATCCAGCTTGCTAGTCGCAAGATGGGAGGAACCGCTCTTGTGTGGTGGGAAAGCAGGACAAAATAGGATCTTAAAAAATTTGGTAAGACACTCTCTTCATGGCTTGATTTTACATCTACATTACGAAATCAATTTTATCCTCTATCTTATATGCAACAAACTATTATGTCATGGAAAAACTTTAGGCAGTTAAAGGGACAAACTGTTCAAAGTTATACACAGGAATTTCAAAAAAGAGATTTATTGTTGGGAATACCATTGGATACTCAAGAGACATTTCTTAAGTACATAGGTGGTTTTCATAACTATTTATGACATACCATTCTTATGTTTAATCCAACTAGCTTAGATGAGGTGTGTGTGCAAGCAACTCATCTTGAATCTAGAGGCAAGAATGTAAATGTTGATTTTGTAAAACCATTTAAACCTATTGAAGGCCAAACAAAAGGCAAGGGTAAAGAGAAGTTTAAAGGGAAGAAGTATAATATAGTAAAGAAGGAAAAACCTACATGCACTCAATGTAAGAAATAAGGCCATAATGAGGATCGTTGTTGGATCCTTCACCTAGAATTGAAACCAAAAAAGTTCGGAAATAAAGGGAAGCCAAAGACTACTGCAACAACTCAAACAAACTTGGGGTGTGATTTGGGAGATGAGACCAAGGTCAAAGTCACGGGAATCAAAGGTAAAAATTTTGAAGCTAGTACAAGTTCTTCAGTTCAGTCTTTAAAAGTTGATAATGAAGTTGATGAGGTCAAACGAACAAAAATTTTTCACATAAGAGTAATTTCCAAACATACAAAAATTGATACTATGTTTGACAGTGGCTCACAAGTAAACTTAATTTCAGAGACAATTGTTAAAAAGTTGGGATTAACTACTAAACCTCATAAGAAACCATATCCTTTAGGATGGATTCATAATGATAATCAGTTGCAAGTGAATAGGCAATGTGTTCTAAAGTTTTCTATCACTTCACAATTTACAGATGAGGTTGAGTTGGATGTAGTTCCACTTGATATATGTGGTATTGTACTTGGGAGTCCATATATGTTTGATAGAAAGGAAATATTCTATCGTGAAGACAATAAGTATAAATTAACTAAATATGGAAATGAATATGTTGTAAGGGCTCATCAGAAGAAATTGAATCTATCACTATTCAACTCAGGGCAAATGAAGAGAATTGTAAATGTCAGTAAAAGATATTTACTAATGGTCGTAAAAGCTAAGGACATTGTTAGAATTGATACTTTCCAAGATTGTGATACAAAGTTGAAAGATGATTTAGTTAAAATTGTTTCTGACTATGATGATATTTTTCAATTCCCGAAAGGATTACCTCCAAAACGACAAGTTGAACATGAGATACAATTGCAGCAAGATGTTCCTCTTCCTAACATTGGAATGTATAGGTTATCAGTTTTGGAAAATGCAAAGATAAAGAAGTAGGTACAAGAGTTGATTGAACAAGGGGTCATCAAACCAAGTGCTTCTCCTTGTGGGTCACCTATCATCCTGGTTCCAAAGAAAGATGGCACATGGCGCATGTTCGTGGACTTCCGAGCCTTGAACAAGATCACGGTAAAAAACCACTACCCTCTTCCTCGCATTGATGACTTATTAGATCAATTGAAAAATGCGGTATATTTTACTAAGTTAGACTTAAGAAGTGGTTACCATCAAATCAGATTTGTTGAATAGGATGTATGGAAAACTGCTTTTAAAACAAAACAAGGATTATTTGAATGGTTAGTGATGCCATTTGGGCTTACTAATGCACATGCTACTTTTATGCGGGTAATGAACGATGTATTTAGGTCATTCATTTATGATTTTGTAATAGTCTACTTAGATGATATTCTTATTTTTAGTAGGACCAGGGAAGAGCATGTCCAGCATGTTAGGCAGATACTTTCAGTATTACAGAGAGAGAAACCTTTTGTAAAGTTGTCAAAATGTGAATTTGGCCAAACATCTCTTGTATATTTGGGCTACATAGTAGGGGGTGGAGAAATTAAGATTGATCCTTCTAAATTTGAGGTCATTGTAAATTGGCCAAGGCCTAAAAATGTAATTGAATTATTGGAGGAATTTTATTGCAAAATTCTCTCTAATTGTGGCTCCTTTACATGCGTTGATGAGTGTAAAAAGGGGATTCTAGTGGGGAGGAAGCTGGCAAAAGGATTTCGACACTTTGAAAGTGAATATTAGTACAACTCATGTTCTGGCATTGTCGGATATCCAACAGTATTTTGAAATTGAAACTGATGCAAGTGACTATGCCATGGGGGCAGTGCTGATGCAGCACAGAAAGCTCATATGCTATCATTCTGAGACCTTCACTACAACAGTAATTAATTATCCAACCTATGATAAAGAGTTGTATGCTTTAGTAAAAAGTGTTAAAAAATGGAAACATTACTTAATGGGAAAAGAAACAATAATACATATTAATCACCAGCCATTATAGTATCTACAATCACAAACTAAGCTACAACAATCAAGGCATTTTAGATGGATGGGGATTTTACAACAGCTTCATTTGGTCATTAGATATAAGAAGGGAATTCATAATAAAGTTGTTGATATGTTATCAAGACCTCCTAGTACAATTGCTACAATCCTTAAGCACAATTCAATTACTCATGAAAGTTATATTGAACAATATGTTGAGGACAAAGATTTTAAAG
>JASDQU010384425.1:0-11063 GCA_032191745.1 Picea mariana | reverse complement strand
AGACAGGGGGTCAAAGGCCAAGGAAACCACCTATTCAATGTTGGGGTTGTAAAGGAGATCACATGTTCAGAGATTGTCCCCACGAAGGTGAAAAAGGGAGAACTGTTCACAATGTACAACAAGTTGAAATAGTGGAGGACATGGGAAGAAATGTGCCAATGATCTATGAAGCCCTGGAAAACAAGCAAGCAAAGTGTCAGTCACATCTGATTGAAGTGGAAGGTATGATCAACAACCAAATCATTGCTATTTTAACTGATTCAGGAGCTAGTCATAGTTATATAGATCCTAAGATGGTGGAAAGTTTTCATTTGCCAAGAAGCAAGCATGGAAAATCTTGGTTGGTGCAGCTGGCTACTGGAACCAAAAGAAAAGTTAATGAGATGGTTAGGTCATGTCTTATGGACATGAATGGACTGAACACCAAGGCAGATTTGAACATCTTGCTTTTAGGTTCTTATGACTGCCTAATTGGGATGGATTAGTTGGACCAACATCATTCTCTCTTAGATTGTCACAACAAAGAATTTACTTGCTTGGATGAGGAACAAAAACTAAGGAAAGTGCAAGGAATTCCCAGGGCAGTAACCATCAAGGAAATTTCAGCATTGCAGCTGAAGAAATGTCACAGAAAAGGGTGTCAAATATTTGCAGCTCATATGGAAGAGACACCTAAAGATAAGATGTCAAATTTGAAAGATTATGCAGTCTTGGAAGAGTTTGAATATGTGTTTAGGGAGGTACCAAGACTATCCCCAAAGAGAGATATTGATTTATCTATAAGTTTAATGCCTGGAGCAGCTCTAGTGTCAAAGACTCACTACAGAATGAGTACACCAGAGTTGAAGGAGTTGCAAATGCAGCTTGAAGAACTTCTTAAGAAGGGGTATATGCACCCAAGTGTGGCACCTTGGGGTGTCCTAGTCTTGTTTGTGAAGAATAAACATGGGACATTAAGATTGTGCATTGATTTCGGACAGTTGAATAAAGTGATTGTTAAGAACAAGTATCCTCTGTCAAGGATTGATGATATCTTTGATCAATTAAAGGATGCAAAGATATTTTCAAAGATAGATCTCAAGTCAGGATACCATCAAGTAAAGATTAAAGAGGAAGATACCAGTAAGACTGCCTTCAGGACAAGGTATGGTCATTATGAGTTCACAGTGGTGCCATTTGGGTTGTCAAATGCACCAGTTGTTTTCATGTGCTTAATGAATGGTGTTTTCCGAGAATATTTATACAAGTTTGTCATTGTCTTTTTGGATGAAATTCTTGTATATTCCAAGTCAGAAGAAGAGCATGAGAATCATTTGAGGATGGTGTTGCAAGTATTAAGGGAGCATCAGTTGTATGCCAAGTTGAGCAAGTTCTCATTTTATCAGAAGAAAATTCATTATTTAGGTCATATCATTTCAAAGGATGGGATAGCAGTGGATCCTGAGAAGATAGAAGCCATTAGAGAATGGTTAGCGCCAAAGAATGTGACAGAGGTCAGATCATTCATGGGCCTTGCAGGATACTATGGGACATTTATTGAAGGATTCTCAAAGATTGCACACCCAATCACTTCCTTGTAAAGAAAGAGTGTGAAGTTTCAATGGACATTGGATTGTGAAAAGAGTTTCCAACACTTGAAACAGTTATTAACAAGTGCTCCAATACTAAGGATTGCAGACCCAAATGAAGACTTCATTGTATGCATAGATGCATGTAAAGAGGGACTTAGTGGAGTCCTCGGTCAAAATGGGTTTGTTATATGTTATGAGTCAAGGAAGTTAAAGGAGCATGAGAGACACTATGCCACTCATGATTTGGAGCCAGCAGCCATAGTGCATGCCTTGAGGAAATAGAGACACTACTTCATAGGGAAAAGGTTTGAGCTAAGGACAGACCATAATGGTCTGAAATTTTTATTTGATCAGTCAACTCTAAATGTTAGGCAAACCAGATGGTTATAATTTCTAAGTGAATATGACTTTGATATAACGCATATCAAGGGAAAAGAGAACAAAGTGGTTGATGCACTCAGCAAAAGAGTGCATGAAATGCATGCTACAACAATTAGCATGTACCAATCAGATTTGAAAGACAGAATTATAGAGGCAGCCAAATCAAATTTGCAATACAAGGATTTAGTAGCAAAATTACAACAAGGTAATTTGGAGCAGAAAATTGAAGAATACAAGCTAGATAATGATGAAATTCTTATGTACAGGGGAAACATTTATGTACCAAATTCTAATGAATTGAAAAATTTGATAATGGGAGAAATGCATAATGTGCCTTATGATGGGCACCCAGGATATCAAAAAACTATTGCAACTATCAAAAGCCAATATTATTGGCCAAGCATGAAGAAAGAGGTTGTTGATTTTATTGCCAGATGTTTGGAATGTCAAAAGGTAAAGGCTGAGCATAGACACCCAACTGGTTTTCTACAACCACTACCCATTCCTGAGTGGAAGTGGGAAGTTGTAACAATGGATTTCATCACTAAACTGCCCAGAATAAACAAGCAACATGATTCTATCATGGTAGTGGTGGATAATCTTACTAAAGATGCCCATTTTATTCCAGTTAAACTCACTCACAAGGCAGTGAACATTGCTAATGTTTATATGAAGGAAATTGCCAGATTACATGGGCATACCAAAGACAATTGTGTCTGACAGAGATCCAAAATTTACCTCAAAATTTTGGAAATGATTATTTAACAGATTTGGAACAAATTTTAATTTTAGTACAGCTTATCATCAAGAATCAGATGGACAGATAGAGAGGGTGAATCAAGTGATGAAGATATATTAAGGATGTATGTGATGGATAAACCATCAAAATGGGAAGACTACCTACACTTGGTAGAGTTTGCTTATAACAATGGGTACCAAACATCTCTAAAGATGAGCCCATTTGAGGCACTTTATGGAAGAAAGTGAAACACACCAGTAAGTTGGGATAACCCAACAAATAGAGCAGTGGTTGGGCCAGATTTGCTCAGGGAAATGGAGGAGCAAATGATAAAAATAAAGAAAAATTTAAAGGCTTCCCAAGACAGGCAGAAAAACTATGTTGATAAGAGAAGAACGGGAATTTAAAATGGGTGACCATGTATTCTTGAAAGTGAAATCCAACAGAAGTTCCTTGAAGTTGGGAAATTGTTCAAAGTTGGCAGCTCACTGTTGTGGGTCGTTTGAAATCCTAGAGAGGATTGGTCCAATTGCTTATATGATTGCATTGTCTACATCTATGTCTATTCATAATGTATTCCATGTATCATTTCTCAAGAAATATATACCTGATGCTAATCATGTTATTGATTGGAATGTGATTCAGGTGGAGCAAGAAGGCACTTTTCAAGTGCATCCAGTGCGCATTCTGGACTAGAAAATTAAACAGCTCCGGAATTGAGCCATAGGGCTTGTAAAGGTCCAATGGATCTGGTACGGTCCTTAGGACGCTACTTGGGATCACGAGGATGCAATGTGGGCAGAATACCCGCACCTTTTTGAGGATTTTTTATTTTCTTTTGGTACATAGGTACATGATGCACTAAGGACAGTGCATAAATAAGGGGAGGGGATTGTAATATCCCTAAGGCTGAGCCCAATTGTAAATGTAAATGAAAATGTAATTAAGTTGGTGAGCGGTTTTGATATCATTTTGTATGCACATTCCATGGCATAGTGCGCGCATGTACTGCACAGTGAAATGATGAAGTGTGCACATTCCACGATATCGCACATAGCATCTTAAGTGTGCGTGATTGTGAGGCCAGCGAGCCTTTGTATATATTCTATGTTTTATAGGCTGGTGAGCCAGTTATTATAAGCTAGGATGCTTATGTTTTGATTAGGCCGGAGAGACTAGATGTTAAAGGCCAGTGCTCCTGTTTTTGTACATGTCTCATATTTAATATAAAATACATCAATGCGCGCAGACCGACCATGATAAAAGAGATGGGGGACTAAACTCCATTGGTTAGGGAAAGGGAGGGGCCTAAAATTTAAGGAAAAGGGCTAAGCTAGGGGGCTTAAGCCAAAAATGAATATTATATTAATATTTCTTAAAGTATAAAGTATGGGTAATTATTTTATCCTAAGTTATAAAGTTGGGGCCAAGTGGGCCAAAGTAGCTCCCAACATGAAAAGTGTCAAGTTGGGGACATGCATACATATTGTTGGGACTTAGTTCATTCCTTATCATTCTTTCCATCATTCCATCCATCATCCAGCCATGATTCCATGACCATTTCACTCACTCAGTCAGTTATCTTTCAGACATTCATTTCACTGTACCGGAACCATATCCATAGCCACATCTATTTGTCTAGTTGGTTAACTTAGGAGCTGGACTGAAAAAGAGGGTTGTCAGGCCCATGGGATATTGAAGAGGCGGGTTGTCAAGCCCATGGGATATTGAAGAGGTGGGTTGTCAGGCCCATGAGAAATTTCTCTTTGGATGAGAGAATGCCTGGGGAATTGATTTCTTGAAGTTGCTAAACTACAGCTACAGGGCTCTGAGACTTCCTGTTCGGCCTGTTGTTGAAGCCCTGGAAGGGAAGTGGGGCAGCAAAGGGACTGTTGAGCAGAGAAGGGGCACACTTTCTGGGGTGGGATAGGCATGTGGGGAATGAGAGACTGTAGGCTGTCAATTGAGTGAGCGCCTGAGACAGAGTCTTTCCTATTGTCTATGAGCCTTTAGCCTGGTTAGGAATCCCTTTACCCTAGTGGAGTTTAGTCCCAACTTGGGGTTGACTCACTATTGAGAGTGATGAATAGTGTGGTCTAGGGATGGGAGGTTTGTTGATGGCCTGCACATAGTTGGTGATATTCTTACAAAGATAACTGTCAATTGTGTGATAAATTTACATGTTGCATAGTTATTTACGTGTTTATTTTTATGGGTTTCTCCTATGCATGATTATAGTTGTTTATATGTTTATGGGTATTTCCCGTATATGTTGCATGTCTGTGTTTACTGTTATTTCAGTGAGAATTCATGCATTTACGTAATGTGTTTGTCTGTTACGTTTTATCTATCTATCTATCTATCTATCTATCTATCTATCTATCTATCTATCTATCTATCTATCTATCTATCTANTATATATATATATATATATATATATATATGTTTCTGCAAGAGCTCTGTGTGTATATAATTTAATTGCATGAAGTTAGAAAAATTTGTGTGGCATAGCTTAGTTGCATGTTGGGTATGTTACAGTATGTTCCGTAGAGAGAGAACAGTAAGAGTTCTCTAGCATAGTGTGGCCCGGAATGGAAGGTCGGGGACATTACACGAACCCAATTGCATCTCAACACTGCCTATCATCCCCATATTGATGGCCAAACTAAAGTTGTCAACAAGTGTTTGGAAACATATTTGTGGTGTTTTGCATCCGACAGACAAAATCAATGGGTTTAGTGGTTACCCCTAGCTGAATGATGGTACAACACCTCTTACCATATTGCTACTCGTGTGACTCCTTTTGAAGCAATCTATGGACAAAATCCATTGTTGGTTCTCTCATACATGCCAGGTGTCTTGAAGGTTCAGAAGGATAGTCTAAGAGGCCATTCTCCATACCCTCAAAGAAAATTTGGTCATGGCTCAAAACTACATGAAGCAACAAGTTGATCAAGGTCGTTATGAACATCAATTTGCTAAAGGGGACCAAGATTTTCTTTGTCTATAACCTTATAAGAAGACTTCACTCAAAGATAAACATTGTCAAAAAATTGCTCCCAATTTTATATTCCTTATCCCATTCTCAAGCGAGTGGGGCTCATGGACTACTAGTTAGCTCTGCCTAGTCATGCTAAGATCCATCTTTTTTTTCATGTCTTATGCTTAAAGAAAGTGATTGGAACTCAGTGCCAAACTCAAACCAGTCTCTCTGAGTTGGATGAAGAAGGCTCCATTTGCTTGCAGCCATAAGAAGTCTTGGACTAGCAAGAGTGTCGCCTTTTTCAGTGCCATTAAGAAATTGTTAGTTCAATGGAAAGATACAACTCCGGAAGATGCCACCTAGGAGCCAACCAACATTCTGCATGAATTTCCTCATCCAAAGCCTTGAGGAAAAGGCTATCCTTTAAGGGGGAGGGCGTGTTAGGGACCTAACTCCCTAACCCCTCACCTAGGTAGAATAATATATTTTCCATGTAATAAGGGTGAAATTAGTTAATAAGGCCTATTTAATAAATGTGAACAAGTCAATGTAAGAAGACCTAATAGAAGATTTCACTTCTAGAAAGATCTTCCATTAGAATATTCTTTATAAGATATAATTAATATAAATAAAAGTAGGAGGCATGAGAAATCTTTGTCTTGAGAATTATTGTAATAGAGTGTTTCTCTGCTGGAGGTTTCCCCCTCAAAGAGGTAAGCGAACATCATTTCCTATCAATAAAGGTATTATTTTTTGTTGTGGTTCTTTGCATTTTATTCTTTCTTTGGTATTTTCTACAGTATTTCCATTTTTTGGTTAATATAATAGATCTGGTACCTAACAAAATAACTTGAATGATATAAGTGAGAAAGAATTTTTTTAAGGATCCATTCTTATCTGAAAGTGCATAAACCTTGAAAAATCTTATTAATTCTTAAAATAAAAATTATAAAATGTTTGGAAAAAACGTTCAAAATTTTAAGGATTTTATATGGCTTTTATAAAATTTTGAAATTTTTTGGAGTAAAACAATTTTAACCTATAGAATTTGAACAAACCTTTATAAAAAGAATGCAAAATGGCTAATCCTTTTTGGAGAAAAAAACATGAAAATTTGGCCTATGGAGAAAATTAGCCTTCTTATAATTTAAAGCACTAACCATACTCCCATGGTGATGCTCCCACACACTAATTTATTTCTATAAGCTCAAACAATACTCTATTGTTATGACATAGGATTCTAAAAATCGTTAACACAATCTTGTCTCATCTCTTCAAAACTCCTTATATATTCCCATAAAGTGATATTCTTGTACTTCATGTACCATTGAAGAGTCACAATGTGCATTTAGAAGTTTTAAATTCCACCATACTCACATAATTTGTGGTCCCACATGCATCCCATATTGTGTTGCCAAAGAACGAATGGGACTTTGCATTCTCCTCGCATCGTTCAAAAAAGAGAGGTAGGCACAAGAGAAAATATACTCATGTATTTTCCATAACTAAATTGTTCTGATTTGGTATTAGAGTGAAGATCTAAAATCCTAGTTGTGTTATCAAATTCTTAGAAACTCCTTTACTTATAGTGAGTGCATGAATTTGGTGGACTTTTTTCATGCAATCAAAGTTCTAAATAACCCATGTATGTGTTTGCAAAAAATAGCTTCATCGAGACACAAGCTTGACAACTAATGCAACATATTGGCTAGGTTAAAGGAACACACACACAATTTTACTTCACTAGAACATGTGCATGTTTTTTACTCCATGATTTTTTTGTTATATAAGGAACACATCCAATCTATTGCTACTAGGAAAGTGAAAAACTATTTAAGACCCCATCTACCTAGTCCTCATGTAAAACTGATTTGTAAGCTACCATCAAATATGTTATTGAATACCACCCATGCTTATTGCACAAGGGGGTTCACTCAATAAACCTATGGCATAACACATATGTCCGTTCGGTATTACATAATACCCCTAACTTTCCTTAAAATCACCTTGAGTAGAATTGGTTGACATCCTTTGATAAGAGGACCTTGATTGAGTTCATTTTCTCGATTTTACAACCATGTTTCTTAGCATATTACATTAAGCTTCAAGAGTAGAAATTTGTTGTTTTTGATAAACAAGTGTACTCATGATTGAGGCAATTTAGGAGGTGCATTGGTTCTCATTTTCATGGACCTTTGAGGTTACCAAGAATAGGGAAGTCATATTGCACTGATATATTCTTCATGAATTCGAAGAACTCTTCAAATTTCTTGTAATTCCCTATAATCCATAAAGGAAACACACATGCAATGGCATCTATCGTGAATCAAATTCCACCTTGAGAACACTTGAAATAAAGAAACAACCCCACAAACACAAAAAGTAAGAAAAATCATCATGAATCCACATGATCCACAGTTCCTAAGGGATAATAAACCTAGTAAGCGTAGGTGTGACAAAGCCAAGAGGCATAAACCACAAGAGGGGGAACACATAACACTAGAATATTATAGATGGTCACTATGATTGAGGCCCACAGAACCAATGTGACAAGAACCAAATTTTGACTGAGAGTGCATAAAGTTTAGAAAACCTAATCCGCAAAAGGATTATGGGAACTAGAGTTGGTATGGGAATACATGGAATTCGCAAAAACTAAATCCACCAAACCATAATTTCAAAATACCATGCAAAGGATGATTATGTTTCTTAATAGGTGTTTGACATACAGATGGGTCGGGTTCTCAATTTCCTTGCTTCACATTCCCTTTCAAAATTCCATTATCCCACCTCTACTAAGATAATTCCAAACTAGTAGTTCAAGTGACTTCCCTTCCATAAGTTCAAGCATTTGATGGGGGATGCGTTGATCTTGTCAAATTTAATCACCTCACTATGGGACAGAGGATAAAAGAGACATGGCATATGTTTTTTAAAGGTAGTGATACATTCCCTTGGGTGCATGGATATACGATTATGCAATGGATTGATAACTTATACTTTCATTGATCCTTAGCACTCCAATTTTCAGAATGGTGGCCTCATTGGTGAATGAGCTCTCTTGGAAATTATTCTCCCTCAATATTTGATAGAACATAAAATTTTGAAAGAAATACACCTCCTTTTGAGAAGTGAGCAAAGATAGATGCTATTTTATTATTAGCTGGGATATATTTTGAAACTATCAATTTGATGATTTTACTTGAATCTCCCATGACAATCAGAGATTTGATTCTAGAATCAATAGAAATATGCAAACCTTGAAAGAGGGCATGTGCCTTGGCTTAGTTGCTGATGGAATTACTTAAACCCCAAGCAATTTTTTTTTCATTTTTTCTTCCACGAACTTGGCTTGGTTGCTGATGGAATTACTTAAACCCCAAGAATTTTTTTTTTCATTTTTTCTTCCAGGCACAAGAATAATTCCCCACACCTACCATCCCTAAAATAATCCCCTATTTTCACTAGATATTGGAAGTACCATTTTTTTTCACAACAATTTTTATACCCCTTATTATTTCTACCCCTAGTATGTTGGTCCCAATATTTTACATATGTATATGCCATCTACTTTAGAATTTTTTTTTACCACATGCTACTTGATCTTTTAATCATAAGGATCAAACATGTTATTTATGAATTAGAAAACCATTTCATCTTTAGATTTCCATACTATGAAATTTGTGGCCATTTTCATTGTTTGTTCATAGAATTTCATGGTTAATTGAGAATTTCTATTTAAGGTATAAAGACTAGAGATATATCACCTCGCTCCTTTGTGAGATGCATCACTTCCATAAAAATCTTGCAAAGATAGATCTTCTCTCATTGCTAACTCTCCTCCCACACCCTCCCCGCCTACTCGTCCAAAATAAATTGGTTGGTTGAAACTGCCCAAATATGTATACCCTTAGTTTAGTTTAAAAATCATCATCGCCCTCTAAATACCATCTAATATACTAAATTTCATTTTAACTATTTTTAAACCTCCAATATGAACCCATATTCTATACTATTTTTTTTTCAATGAATCTCCATGGCTTATTGATAGTCACTCCAACCCTTGTTTTTTCCTATATGACATTACAAGTAGGCCAGCGACATGAAAATATTTACTATAAAGTGTGTATGTACACATGAGAATTTCAATAGTCAGTTAATAATGACAATAGTGTGTATGTACCACTTATAATTTTTACACCACTTTTTTGGTATTATTATCAGAATTGGTGAAAGTAGGTGTTCGGTTGAAGGCAGGTACAAAAATAGGGAAGCCGCTGCCACTGGCTGGTCCCCGCTTCATTAATACTACAACATCGCCGAACGAACGGACAAGCGGAGGAAAGCCAGACGTTCATCGTACCGGTTGGCCTCCAACAAGACGCACTTGATTTTCATGCTCTATTTGAATTGAATCGATTACTTTTTATTTCAGAAAGAGAGAGGACGTGACTTGTTCTTAGCGTATCTATTGCGAGACGTGGACAACGTTAGAACAATTGGTTCGCTTGTAGCATTAAAATGACAGCTTGTGGTTGGATTATCTCTTCAGCTTTTCAAACCATAATAGACAAATACAATTCTTGATCAAGTGCATTGATAGAGAAATTATGTACACCAGTCCCTGGCATTTAATGGCTGATGGTATCAGTACAGGGGTTAGCAAATTTGTTTGGTTACCTGTTCTATTTTTCAGTGGACCCTACGATCTGAGTTGCTGGCATTTAATGGCTGATGATCATTGATAACAGTACAGGGGATTAACAAATTTATTTGGTCCTCTGTTCTATTTTTCCTGCTCGTAAGTTCTAGGCCTGTTTGACGTCTCACATGACGTTTTTTTTTGTTGTTGTTAGATATAAAATCCACTTGAAAAAAATCGAGCAAGAGTCACTTGCAAGAGATAGTTACGTAGAAGAATTCTACTAGTCAAGAGATAGTTGCTTAGAAGAATTCTACTTCACTTAATGTAAATCTTAGTTATATGTGGTTTGTTGTAACCGATTAAGTAGAGTCGTTTTCTATATAATGATGTAATCAGTCTTCATTGAATAATATAGATTGTGAGCGTTCCCTCACCTGTGTGTGGTTTTCTCCAAATTCTAAGTTGGTATCAAACTTTTACACACGTTTGAAAACTTAAAATTTCCGCACTCCAATTGTGTATTACGTGTGTGTTTGCACAAGGTGTGTGGATAGCACAACATTTTTTTTCTTGGGAGGTAAAAGTCAAAGTGTCTTATTAGTGCCATGATTTCTTATACAAATGAGAAAGGGGTTATATTTTAGATTGATTTATAAATGGTGAAGGCTCTTTTTCATAAAGCGTGAGTTTTTTTAATTAAAAGTGGATATTTTTATTTTGAGGTATAAATATTTTATTATAGTG
>JASDQU010384423.1:0-11063 GCA_032191745.1 Picea mariana | reverse complement strand
AGAAGAGCAGCTTTTCCTGCATGAGATTCGATGTATGTTTTTATGTCTTTAATGAATGTCATCTGTGTGTTTATGTGCACATATTGTCTGTGTGTTTATGTGCATATATTGTATATGCTTGTGATAGGTTTCATCTGTAGGAGGAAGATATAATTCCCTATCTTTGTGATTTTGTTGGATGATTTCTCGGTCCTTTAGGCTAAATGCAAGGAGTGCATGACAGAGTATCAAAAACGTTGTGAGCCAGCGCAAGGAGTGCACATCTGAAATTCAAGTCAAATTCAGAAGAGAATGTGCTAGGATGGCACACCAAAATAGTTCACATACTCAATGTAGAGCCTCAAGGTTACTAAATACCTTGAAGGAGAAATTGTGCAGAGAAAGCACACAAGGCATAATCGATGAAGATTGTGTAGAACTATGTTAGGTGGGAATTGAGCGAGTGCAAGGAGTGTACAAGAGAAATTTGTTTCAAGTTCAAAGAAAGAGAAAAGTGTTAGAGGGAAGCACCCACAAAGTTACTAAACACTCTAGTAGACAGGTGGGAGAGATAGTTCAAAGTTACTGAACACTCTTAAGGAAGGGCTCAACATGGAGTGCTTTGAGCAAGTGCATAGAGTGCATAGAGCCAACATCTTTCTGAAGTGTTGAAGGAATTGAGGAACACTAGAGTTGTTGAAAACTCTCGAGGAGAAGCTATGCAAGGGTGCATTGAGAATAAGGTGTGAGGAAGGCACAATACTTCCTTTTAAGGAGAAAATAAGGGTCAAGACCCTTAAAGATTTGAGCCAATTCAAAATCTCAGGGGGGGATAGTGCCTTTTCACACAAAATCTCAGCATAGAGGAGCAGAAGGCCGAGACCCTTCGGGGTCGAACCCACAGACAAGCTCAAGAGAGTCAGTGCAAGGAGTGCACAAGAGCAAGATGATTCAATATCAAAAGATCAGGAGGAAAATAAAGTCGAGACCCAAGTATTCAGGCTCACAATAGGAGAATCAAAGTCCACAGCCTTTGACAATTGCAAATTCTTCCAAATTCAGGAGAATGTAGAAGTTCAAGAGGGAGGAGTTTCAACAACTGTAATTCACTTGTGCGGAGAGATCTGGACCATTAGATCTACATCTAAATAGAAAGAAGTGCACAAAGGAGTAGAATAGATCCCATCCGTTAGATCTAGGTGCATGGATCAACAATCGTCCGATCCAAGTGAGTAGCATGAGCTTTAACCCCTTTTAAAGTGCACAGGAGAGTAGGATAGTTGAAGTCCCGAAGTCTCGAAGTAGATCGAGACTGTCCAACATTCATAGGGACATGTGGTAGCAGATGGTGAATTTTGGAGGGGAGCCACTCAAGAGGATTTGAGATGTTGTGCTTCGAAAATCCCCAAAGCCCAAAGTCTGAAATAGATCCTAGTCGTTGATCACCAAGGGACGTGTGGTAGAAAATCCAGAGATCTAGAGGAATAGCACTCTGAAAGGAAAAAGGTAAGTTTGGGTGGAGAATTCATGAAGAGTCGGGAGCTGAAGCAATCATGGTCACGCATTGGAACAGGACACGTAGCATTCAATCAGCGCTTCGCTAGTTCGTTATTCAAGAGGATCAAAGGTAGGAGGAGTGAATACTCCCAAAGGCTGAAGACTAAAGTAGATCTGGATTGTCAGATCCAAAAGGACACACGACAAATATCTATTTGTTTTGACAAAAAGGTACTTCGAAGGAAAGCGAGGGTGGAGTGTGCAGAACTCCCAAAGCCCGAAGTAGCGAAGTCCATCGTGACCGTCGATCTGGGAAGGAAATGCATCACCAGATCATGGAATTCAGAGGAAAAGTAAGGAGGAAGCAGAGCGTTGACCGAAAGTAGTCTGAATCTCTAGAGGTAAGAGCCTAGGCTAGCCGTCAGTTGCTTGGACATGTGGCATCCGATCCATCACTTCAGTGATAGGACGCTTTGGGAGAAATAGGAGAGTGGAGTCCCAAATGTCAAAAGTCTCAAAGGCCGAAATAAAAAAGAGTCGTTGATGAGTAGAGGGACATGTGGAGCATGAATATCCACATTAGAGAACTGACACTCCAGGAGAACAAGTGCAGAGGAGCATTAAACATCGGTCGTTCAAAGTAGAGTGAAGGAAAATCTTGACCATAGATCGAGACAAGCACGTGGCACTTGATCCATAGCTTCGTGTAGAAGTACTTCAGAGGAAAAAGGTGTTGAAACATTCGAAATTCGTGAACAACAAAGTACTGAAGTAGATCACAGTCATTGGATGTCAAGAGAACGTGGACCGTAGATCTCGTCCAAGTGATTTCGCTAATTCAGAGTTCAGGGAAAGGTGGTCAGGTGCATTCAAAAGCACCGAAGCCTGAATTGTCGAAGAATTAGGAGTCGTTGATCCAGGAGGATGCGTGGCACTTGATCTGTAGCTCTAGGTATGAAATACTCCAGAGGAAAAAGGTGTTTGGAGCGCTCGGAATTCTTGAAGGCCAGAGTCCTGAAGTGGATCACAGTCATTGGCTGTTGGAGGAATGTGAGCCGTAGATCCCGCCCGGGTAAGTTTGTTGGTTCGAGTAAAAAGTCGTTAGCTGTAGTTGAAATGGACGAAGCCTATATTTCTGAAGAGCCTTAGGTTTTAGCCCTGGGTCATAGCCTAAGGTCATATGAAGGAAAGGGGCCTAGCATAAGGAGCTAGCGTGCTCCAATTGAAAATTTCCAAGAGTGCCAGGGAAAGGGCCCGCGATTTACATAGAACCTATGCCTTAGGATATAAGGGGCATGTGTTAAATCAATTTGTGGGTCTAGAAGAGACCTGAAGAGTCAATATGACTCCCTTTTTTGAACAATCCTAGACCGAGAGGTCGTGCAACCTCGAGGAGAGAAGGGGGGTCTGCATCAAGTGGTATCAGAGCTTGATTTTTCTTGCAGACAGTAGGTAAAGGAAAGAGGAGACAGTCTCACAACATCAAGTGGTATCATAGCTTGATTTTACTTGTATACAATAGGAAAAGGAAAGAGGAGATAGTCTAATAACATCAAGTAGTATCAGAATATTAACTTCATTTGAAGTCATCAGGTGAAGGAAGAGACATAGTATTGATTCTCTGTGTGTGATTGTTTGAAAGTGTGCAAAAATCAGCAGGAAACGAGGTGGGTTGTATGAAAATCTATAGGTTCTCTCAGTTGCAAGGTAACCAGTAGACTTTCCAGGAGAGCAGGAAGAGGAGGAAAATGGATACTGAAGGCCACAAGAGTGGTCAAGGAAAGGACCGCCAGTAGAAAAACAAGGGGAACAAGGACAAAGAGCTTGAAGAGATCAGAGAAGAAATAAACATGCTAGTATTGAAGATGCACCAAGAGGCATAGGTACACTGGAGGTATGAGTGGCCCATGAAGCAGAGAGAAAAATGTCCTGTCCAAAAGTGTTTCCGAGGCGGTAGCAAGAGGTGTTGAGGAGGTGACTGAGGGAAGTTGAAAAACATAGTGACATAGAGAAAGTGGTTTACATTTGTGAACCTGAGAGTGGAGAGAGCCTCAGTGATGAGGAGGAGAAGAGATCAACAATTGATCTCATATACTGCCAGGAGGGTAAAAGAGAAATCCAAATTTTCCATGTGGGAAAGGGAGAAGAGATGAAACCAATGAAGAGTTCATATCATAAAGGAGAGCTGATGGAGGAAGATCAGAGGAGCATTCTGATCATTGGAGGAATTCATATATTCCTTCCAACTAGCGAAGCAAAGGCTAGCATATTTGTTGCATAGGTAGCATAAGGAAAACCAGTAGATACTGTCATCATGGAGGAGAAGGATCAGATATTGAAGTCTTCCCCAAAAAAAGAACAGGGGAATACATTTAGGATGCTCACTCCATGGGAGAAGGACATGGAGATGATGGACGATTGGTTAAAAAATCTAGAACCAGAGAAGGACTGTCAAGATGCATTCATGCAAGGAGAAGAATAATTCCAGTCTGAGGAGAAGCTGGAGGAAGATGAAGTTGAACCAACACAAGAGGATATGACAGGAGTTAGTCTATCAAAGGAGATAGTTGAGCAGCAACTCTATGAGGAGACTATAGAATTGGAGTTTGTAGCAGAGTGGAAAGCTAGTTCCATAGGAGAAGAAGGTAGCATGGGAGATCAAGTTCATTTGCCCTTTGATAAGCATGAGGAGATGCAACAGAGAAGACTACATGAAAAGAGCCAGCCAACAGAGCAACTGGAGGAGGTAGTAGATGAGATAAGGAGGATGATGTTGAGATCAACACAAGAGATCAGCAAGGAGAATATGAATAGAAGAAATCCTCCAATAGCAGTAGGGAAACAACAACAAAAAAATATCAGAGGAGTAGGTGGACAACTCCAAGGGAGATTTTGGCATCCATGGGGATTTCAATAGTGGAGCAGAAAGAGCCATGAGAAGGAGCTCATGATTTTCCCAATAGTGGAGTATGATGCAAGAGAATTCTTTCCACCTCAACAAAGCACCATCATTCTAGCACATCACAGTGCATTCAAGGAAGGGAGAGACGTAGCCCTCCCATTTTTAAATTTTAAATGCAATTTAAATGAAATTAAATGTTGTAAGGCTTGGTAGAGCCAAGTTATTTCCTTTGTACATGATGCAGTTAGAATTTCCTTTAATAGGCTTGAGTTGGACAGACTTGAGCAGTGCCTCAGAACTGAGAATGGACATGATCATTCAATGTAATTAGTAGATAGGCGTTTTGATGGTGATTAGACACCACTAGAGTAGTTGGAGGGAAAGGCTCGATGAGCCCCTATTGTATAAAGCATTGTAACATATGCCCAATAGAGGTTTCTCAAGTTTTGATTGTAAATAATTGTAAGCCAAGGAGAGAGAGTCGAGACTATGTTGCAGTCTGAACCTACACATATTGTAATTGACTTTCATATTAATAAAAAAGAAGAGTAGTTTTTCATGCATGAGATTTGGTGTATGTTTTTATGTGTTTAATGAATGTCATATGTGTGTTTATGTGAATATACTTTCTGTGTGTTTATGTGCATATACGTTCTGTGTGTTTATGTGCATATAATGTATATGCTTGTGATAGGTTTCATCTGTAGGAGGAAGATATAATTCTCTATCTTTGTGAGTTTGTTGGATTATTTCTCGGTTCTTTAGGCTAAATGTAAGGAGTGCATGATAGAGTATCAAAAACGCTTTGAGCCAGTGCAAGGAGTGCACATCTGAAATTCAAGTCGAATTCAGAAGAGAACGTGCCATGAGGGCACACTGGAATAGTTCACATACTCAGAGTGGAGCCTCAAGATTACTGGATAGATTGAAGGAGAAACTATGTAGAGAAAGCACAAAGGAAAAATTGTTGAAGATTTTGTAGAGCTCTTCCAGGTGGGCATTGAGAGAGTGAAAGGAGTGCACACGAGAACTCTGTTTCAAGTTCATAGAAACAGAGAAGTGTTAGAGGGAGACACCCACAGAGTTACTGAATAGTCTGGTAGACATGCAATAGAGATAGTTCAAAGTTCTTGAACACTTTGAAGGAAGGGCTCAACAAAGAGTGCTTTGAGCGAGTGCAAAGAGTGCATAGAGCCAACACCTTTCTAAAGTGTTCAAGGAATTGAGGAACACCAGAGTTGTTGAACACTCTAGAGGAGAAGCTCTGCAAGGGTGCATTGAGAAGAAGGTGTTAGAAATGCATAAGTCTTCCTTTGAAGGAGAAAACAAGGGTTGAGACCCTTAAATATTTGACCCAATTGAAAAGATCAGGGGGAGATAGTTCCTTTGCACACAAAATCTTAGCAGAGAGGAGTAGAATGCTGAGACCCTTCAGGGTTCGAGCCACATATAGGCTCAGAATATTCATCGCAAGGAGTGCATAGGAGTGAGTTGATTCAAGATCAAAATCTCAGGAAGAAAACAAATTCAAGACCCAAGTATTCGAGCTCGCAGCAGGAGAATCAAAGGCCACAACCTTTGACAATTGAAAATTATTCCAATTCGGGAGAACATAGAAACATAGGAGGGAGGAGCTGTGACAGCTGTCAGATCAGATGTGGGGAGAGATATAGATCGTTATATCTACATCCATAAAGAAAGAAGCACACAGAGGAGGAGAAAAAATCTCATCTGTCGGATCTGGGCATGTGGATCGACATCCATCCAATCCAGGTGAGTAGCATGAGATTTAACCCCTTTTAAAGTGCACAGGAGAGAGGGATAGCCGAAATCCCTAAGCCCTAAAGTAGATCGGCACCGTCCAACTTTTAGAGGGACACGTGGAGGCAGATGATGAATTTCAGAGGGGAGCCACTCTGGAGGATTTGCGGTGTTGTGCTCAAAAAATCCTCAAAGCCCGAAGTCAGAAATAGATCCTGGATGTTGATCATGAGGGTACGCATGGCAGCAGGTCCGGAGGTCTAGAGGAATAACACTCTGGAAGGACAAAGGTAAGTTTGGGCAGAGAATCCCCGAAGAGCTAAGAGCCGAAGCAATCCTAGCCATCCATTGGACCAGGAGACATGGTGTTCAATCTATGCTTTGTTGGTTTGTTATTCAAGAGGAACATAGGTAGGAGGAGAGAAAAATCCCTAAAGCCGAAGACTGAAGTAAATATAGACCATCGGATCCAGAAGAACATGTGGTGAAGATCCATGTGTTTCTCCATCAAGGTACTTTAGAGGAAAGCGAGGGTGGAGTTTGCAGAACTCCTGAAGCCTGAAGTAGCGAATTCCATCGTGACCATTGATCTAGGAAGGACATAAATCACCAAATCGTGGACTTAAGAGGAAAATAAAGGAGGAAGCGAAGCGTTGACTGGAATTTTTACAAAGCTCTAGAGGTAAGACACTAGCCTAGCCGTCTATTTCTTGGACATGTGGCATCAGATCCATCACTTCGGTGATAGGATGCTTCGAGAGAAATAGGAGAGTGGAGTCCCGAAGGTCAAAAGTCCTGAAGGCCGAAATCAACAATATTCGTTTAATGGCTAGAGGGACACGTGGAGCACGGAGATCCACACCGGAGAAATGACACTCTGGGAGAACAAACGCGGAGGAGCATTGACCATCGGTTATCCAAAGTAGACTGAAGGTAAATCTCGATCGTAGATCAAGACGAGAACGTGGCACTCAATTCATAGGTTTGTGTAGAAGTACTTCAGGAAAAGGTGTTGAAACGTTTGAAATTCCCAAACGTCGAAGTCCTAAAGTAAATCATAGTCGTTGGCTCTTAGGAGAGCACAAAACGTATATCTAGTCCAAGTGATTTCATTGATTCAAAGTTCGGGGAAAAAGTGGTCAGGTGCGTTCAAAAGCATCGAAGCCTGAATATCCAAAGAATCAAGAGTCATTGATCTAGGAGGACGTGTGGCGCTTGATCTGTAGCTCCAGGTATGGAATACTCCGGAGGAAAAAGGTATTTGGAGCACTTGAAACTCCTGAAGGTCGGAATCTCGAAGCGGATCACAACCATTGGTTGTTGGAGGAACATGAGCCATAGATCTCGCCCGGGTAAGTTCACTAGTTCGGGGTTCGAGTAAAAAAGCTTCATCTGCAGTTGAAACGATCGAAGCCTAAATTTCCAAAGATTCTTAAGGTTTATCCCTGGGTCACAACCCATGGTCATATCAAGGAAAGAGGCATAGTGGAAGGAGATAACACCCGCCAGTTTAAAACTTCCAAGAGTGCCTTGAAAAGGGAGCACGGGTTACATAGGTGTAATGTCCCCAAGGCCGAGCCCAGTTGTAAATCTGATGTAAGAAATGAATTTTAAATATGTGTTGTAGGCTGGTGAGCCAAGTTTGTATAAGCCAGTGGGATTATGTGATTGTTAGGCCAGAGAGCCTAAGCATTGGAGGCCAAGGGCCTGATTTTGTACTTGTATATATGCCAAAAACATTTAATAAAATTGTAAATACCACCAGGTGCAGACCGACCACGATGAATGAGTGAAGGGGGACTGAGTTTCCACAGAGAAGGCAAGGGATTAGGGGCTAGAAGGTGGGAAAAGGGGCTAAGTGTTTAGCCTAGGAGGGGCTTAAGCCTAGAAATAATATTTTATTATTATTCCAAAAGAACATGTGCCATTTATATTTTTTATCCTAAGTTCCTGACCAAGGGAAGGTGATGCATGCTGGTGGAACGCATACAGTTTCCAGAGCAACAAGTGTCGACCCTGGTGCATGAGAATAAAACAGTTTGGGTGGACCATGAGGGGGGTTCACTCTCTCATTCAAGCAGACTGCCTGAGGGTGTATGGGCTCTGAGCAGTACGACTGACCCGAGCTTTGCAGAAAAACCTCATACACCTTCTGAACTGAAAAACCCGTGTATACTTCCGTACTGAACCAAAAGCCTGTGATCGATTATGAAAGAGATAGTTTCACCTCTGTTTGAATTGAAAAATCCCATGTTGTGTCTGGATAATCTCTATGCATCCACTTCCTGAGATCGAGCCTGTGAGTGAGATCTCTGTCCCGAAGCCATGACCCTGAGCCATTTTGCCATTGNTATACTCCTGGGGTGGAACAGGCATGTGGGGAATGAGGGTCTGTGGGCAGTGAGTGTGGGTGGTTCCTGGGAGAGAATTCCTTCTTGTGGCTGTGTGTTGTTTTCCCTGTAACCTCATCCTAACCTAGGATTCCTTGTCTTGGGGTGGAGCTTAGTCTCAGCTCAGGGGTGACCCACTGTTGAGCTGATGAGTAGTGTGGTCTAAGGCTGGGAGGTTCATGGAAGGCCTCCACTTGGTTGGTGGATTCTACCACTGTTAAAAGATAAGTACCTGATTATGTTTTAGTCATGTTTTGCATGACTCTACTGCTTATGTTATCATGATTTCCGTTGTGTATATGAATTAGTCTGAAACGCTATTGATTGTTAATTATGGCAGTAACTCATATGAATGCTCTATGTAGAATGTGTTTATTTGTTTATATGCATGTGGATTATATAATACCTGTATGAGTTATGTACCAAGTGGTGTTAAAGTTTCCTTTTAAGAGCGATTAAGCTATGGTAGTTGAAAAGGTGCGCTACAGTTTGGTATCAGAGCCAAGGTTTCGACACTAAGCCTAGATGGGCCAGTGGAGCGGTCTTTGGACCGAGAATGTGAGGGGAAATTGGGTCTAGAAGGCCAATTTTAGACCCTAGTTTGCTCCAAAGTGTCAAGGAGTTACTTGATGATTTTTTAAGCTCAGGAGGTATAGCGGCGTTATGAAATCGCAGCCAATGTGGTATAAGTCCACAGGGAGAGAGGACTCCACACCAGAAGTGCTGGAGTTTTAGGATCTGTTCGGGAGGGAACGTGAACCCTCATGACCGTCAGATCCAAAAAGTGTGCACAGGCTTTAAATCCCTTTGGAATTGCACAGGAGTGTGGAAATCATGATACACGAAATCCCGAATTAGTCAGGACCATCCATCAGAAAGAACGCGTGGGGAGCGATCAACCTTTCGCTGAATCATAACTTGAAATGGTCAAAGTGTGGGTTCGTGAGAATTCACGAAACGCGAATTCATGATTGGATCATAAACGTCGATCTAAAAGAGATATGGACCGTTAGTTGTCCAGGAAGAAATCAATGTTTTGGGAGATGGGAAGTGAGGGGAGGTGAACAGCTCTGAACCCCAAAACCCCGAAATCCTGAAACAACCTACACCGTAGATCGTGGGGAGAAGAAATTGACTGTTGGATCAAGTAGTTAAATAGACATTGATTTTGGGATTTCGGCAAATGGAAGTTCAAGATGTGTGGATGAACGAACTTCCGATGCCCGAAACCCCGAAACGCCGAAAGGATTTGCGTCATAGATCTGAGAAAGATCTGACCGTTGGATTTTACTAGGAATGGACATGGACACATGGAGATGTACCACATGCCAGTGGGTTGAGAATAAAAGTGAGAGTGGTGGGACCCGATGACGTCGTTAAAAGCGACGTGGACCCTCATGAACGTGCCACGTACCACCGTGGTTGTGGGTGACCACTATGCTATGTGGGCCCGGAGGGTAAAGTAAATCAGAATTTCAGAAGTCGGGGGTTGGAAAGGAAAGCAAGTCTGAAAGCCTCATGGACCAAAAACCCGAAGTCCCGAAGTCTCGAAATTTCTGAAGACAGAAGAATCGTAGCGGATTTTAAGGACAACAACTATGTTGTGGGCTCGGAGAATAAGGAAACTGATTTTTCATAATTCAGGAATTGAAATGATAAAAGGTTGGGAGTCACTGCAAAATGAACTCCCAGGTGCCGAAAACCCTAAGTCCTGAGTACCAAAAACTCGAAGGCCCAAAAGTCCCGAAATGTCGAAAACAAAAGTTTCAAAGACCCAAAAATTGCAGAGCAGAATGAGAGCTCAGAAAACTTATTTGAATCGAAATGTCTTTAGTTCTTGTTCGTATTGGCGTATAAATGTTGTGGATTGTTCATGAAGTTTTAATGGCCTGAAAAACTTCGAATTGAATTGCACAATGCGTGTGTAGATTTCAACGAGGGTCAGGACTCCAGTTAACCAACGTCGAGTATGGAATGGGAAAAGGTCCAGATTGCCTCTGAAACAAGAGATGAACGAGAAGGAAAGGATGTCAATGTGGAAGTGGAAGGATCGAACTCCAATGGGCATGGGAAAGAAAAGGATAAGGAAGGACACATAATGAAAATCATTGAAGGATTGCAAAGAGAGGCCTAGGCTCGCCGAGCTGATAGCCGAAAGCTCATGAATGTCAGGGATCGGCAGGGTGTATTAAACTTAAAATTTTTGAAGAGCCTAGAAAGAATAGAGAGGAAACTTGAGAAGGGAAGAGACTCAAGTAAGACGAAGAGTCGCAGAACCCCTGGGAGAAGAAGGAGATCAAGAAGCATAAGGACTCCCAAGAGGAAAAGGAGGTCGAGGCGTGGTAGCCGACATCTTAGTCGCTCCCAAAGACATTCCAATAGGGGAACACGTAGTAGTTTGAGCTCGTCTCCTACCAGAAAGCACCGAAAATCTAGAAGGGATGAATTGAAAGGGGAAATCAACAAGATTAAACCGCCTATGTTTGATGGTGAACATAAGAAGGAAGAAGATGCCGAAATATGGTTGCTGGGTA
>JASDQU010384414.1:0-11072 GCA_032191745.1 Picea mariana | reverse complement strand
ATCAATATGCAAGTAGAGAAAAATGAAATATGAGATGCATCTAAACTAATTTGAGAAATCAAGATGCAAAATTGCAAGGAAAGAAAGATGACCTACCTACTTACTTGGGGAATGGGCGCTGAAGAATTCATGTGATTTGAACATAAGGTTGGAGAAGCTATACATCCACTGGTAATGACATATTTTTCTCGTCTAAGTGTTGGGTTGTTATATTCTTTGCAGTGGAATTCTGGTCGAGGTAGATCGACTGATGGTCGAAGGTCGAAGTGGATTGATAGCAAGTCGAAGTCGAGGTAGATCGACAAAAAGTCAAAGGTTAAGGAAGCCAACCATGTAAAGTCGAATTTGAAGATATCAAGGACAAGTCAACCGAAAATATGTCTAAGTGTGGGCATGAGATGACCGACTAGAGACCGAATGAGGGTCGACTGGTAAACCCAACTTGGATTCGACTGTAACAGAATACCGAGATTTGTGGGATTTGTAGACAATGATATGCATGTATCTGTAACCATTTTTGGGTGCCAATATTTAGGGTTTTTCTTATTGTAAAGCCTATAAAGAGGCATGTTGTAAGGTCATAAAGGTTTTTGTTGTAAGGTGATCATAGAATGCACTTTTGCAGGTTAATGCATGTGTAAGTGTAGGTTGTTGGTCATGCATATATTAGCCGAATTGGCTACAGGGTTGTGTCTTAGGTGTGGAACAAGGTTAGACATGTAACCTTTTATTCAGATTGAATAAGACAAAAAGAGAGAAGAATTCTCAAAGGAATGTTGGTTTTCCTGGTTAAGGGTTTCTAGGGTAAAATCTTGGTGTACTATGTGATTGCTTGTGTCATTTGTGTTCTTGATTAAATTCTTCTTCTCTTCTGCTAGGTTTAGTGTGGAAGTGTCCTGTATTTTCTGACATGTGGTATCAGAGCATAGGTCTTCCCTAACAAGTGAGTTATCATAGCGGTGTAATGCTTTGTCAAGTATATCAGATCTTCATCTGCAAATCTTGAATCTAAGAACTAAAACCTAGGTACAGTAAGAGTTGTATGTCATAAATTGTTTTAAAGATCATAGTAAAGAATGGTGAGCAATTCTAGAATAGAGATAGAAAGATTCAATGGCCATAATTTTGAGCTTTGGAAAATTAACATGGAAGATCTTCTTATGGATCAAGAAAAATGGACAACTGTCTGTCCAGGTACCTAGCCAACATGCATGTCGATGGAAGAATGGGATAAACTCGAAAGAAAAACAAGAAGTATGATTCAACTTTGTCTTGCAGATTCGGTGCTGTTGAATGTCTCTGGTGAAGATTCGACCAAGAAACTGTGGGACAAGATGGGAATCTTATACCAGTCAAAATATCTGGTAAATAAGTTCATTCTAAGAAAGAAACTATATCTTATGAGGATGAGTGATGGCAGTTCGGTGATTGAGCATTTAAATGTGTTTAACATCGGGTTAAGCTAGTTATAGTCTACTGATATTAACATCACTTTTGAGGAGAAGTGTATCAACCTATTATGTTATTTTCCAGACTTTTGGGATATCTTAGTCGTGGATATTGGGAGTAATACAACCACACTAGAGCTAGAGGATGTGGTTTCTTATCCACTGATGGAAGAAATGAGAAGGAAGAACATAGACGGATCGACAAAAGATGTTCGGATAGTGAGAGTTCGACCGATAGACAGAGATAAAGGTAGATTATCTAGAATAAAGTTTAAGTCGAAGGGTAGATCTAAATCCCTGGTTTAGTTAATGCAAAGATGTTGGAAATGCGGTAAAGGTGGGAATTATAAAAAGGACTGTAAGCCGAGTGCAACATAAGTCAGTGCCAGATACGATGAAAAGCAGTCAACTAAGAGAAAGAATACCTCAGATAAGGGAGGTGATGTATACCTGGCATCGACCAATACACAGTCAGATCAAGATGTTTGGGACTCAGGATAATCCTATCATATGACACCACATAAATAATGTTTATGTGAATATGAAAAATATGATGGGGGTGATGTGTTCTTGGGGGATGACTCGACAACCAAAATTTTCAAACATGGAAGAGTCTGATTTACACTACAGGATGGGAGGAAAAGGACCCTTCTAGGTGTGCTACACATTTCGAGTTTGGTAAGAAACCTGATATCTGTCAACGAGATGAGTGATGCATGCGTGCATACTTTGTTTCAGAAGGATTCATGTAAGATGGTCAGAGGTGTGATGGTCTTAATGAAAGGAGTTCGGATTGGTACCCTATATAAGCTGTTAGGGAATGTCGACTCGACTAGATGCAACAACATAGTTTCTCCTTAAATCAACTCAACTCCACTTGATGTTGACATAACTTGACTCAACTCGAGCTAAGTTGGTTCAAACTGAATCGAAAAGACATGATGAACTCAACTCAAATAGGTTATGGCACGAGAGGATGGGACACATTGGAGAAAAAGGACTTCGAGCTATGCAAAGAAAATATATGGTCGAAGGTTTTCTTGAATTTGGTTTAGAAGTAAACTTCTGTGAACATTGCATATATGGGAAACAAAGTCGGGTGAGGTTCCCATCTCGAGCAACAAGGGAAAATGGGATTCTAGAACTGGTGCATAGTGATGTGTTTGACCCGGTTACAGTGCCTTCACTCGGTGGATCCCTGTATTATGTCTCCTTCATAGATGATTTTTCCAAAAAGACGTGGATATATTTCTTGAGGAATAAATCATAGGTTTTCAAGAGATTTAAGGAGTTTAAATCTCTTTTTGAAAACCAAATAAAGAAAAGGATTAAAGTGTTGAGGACTGATAATGGTGGTGAATCTCGTGGAAAGGAATTGGATTAGTTTTGTAAGCAGTGTGGCATAGAATGCCAAAATTGCACACCATATACCTCACAAAAAAATTGCTTTGCCGAGAGAATGAACAAAACATTGATGGATAAGGAAAAGAGCATGCTTAGTGGTGTTGGGCTAGCACAATAATTCTAGGCAGAGGCATTCGATACTGCAATATATTTTGTGAATATGTCTCCTTCGTTGGTGCTAGTCAATACGACTTCAAATGAGGCATGGTCTGGTAAGAATCCTTCAGTGGCACATCTCAAAGTATTTGGTTGTGATGCATTTGTGTATGTTCCCAAGGAGAAGAGGAGAAAGTTGGAAAAGAAGGTAGTCAAATGTATTTTCATTGGGTATAAAGAAGGGATCAAAGGATATAAGCTCTGGGATCCTACATCAAGGAGAAAAATGTACATTCGAGATGTGGTCTTTGAAGAATTCAGACGTAAATCCGAGCCTGAGGAAGTTGTTCATATCGAGAATAATCCTAATACAGTGTGGTTTGAATTGAGGAACGAAGAAGATGATTCAGACGAGTCAATTGAATCCGAGGAATATGTGGAACAACCGACTCTAGTGGTAAGGAGGTCAGAAAGAGTAAGAAAACCAGTTGAAAGGTATAGTCTTCCCGACTTTTTTTTCGCATTCATGTTAACCACCATACATGATGAGCCCAAGTCGATCAATGTGGCAGTCGAATCAATAGAGGGTAAACTTTGGAAGGACACCATGGTCGAAGAGATGGAATCCTTGTACAAAAATGAGACATGGGATTTAGTCAAGTTACTAGTGGAAGGAAGGTCGTCGATAGAAAGTGGGTGTTCAAGAAGAAGATTAATGTTGTAGGTCAAGTCAATAAGTTAAAATCTCGATTGGTAGCAAAAGGATATTCCAAAGTTGAGGGAGTCAACTTCAATGAGACTTTTTCCTCTGTTGTAAAACTAACTTCCATTAGAGTACTAATGTCTCTAGCTGCAACATTTGATCTGGAGATAGAACAGATGGATTTGAAGACATCGTTCCTACATGGGGACATGGAAGAAGAAATATACATGAAACAATTGGATGATTTGTAGTAAAGGGTAAGAAAGAGTTGGTGTGCAAACTCAAAATATCCCTTTATGGTCTAAACAAATCGCCAAAGATGCGGTACCAGAAGTTTGACACTTACATCCTTAGTTTGGGATTTGTGAGAAGCAAAGTTGATCACTACATATATTCCAAGGAAGAAGTTGGGTGTTTCATATATGTATCTTTGTATGTCGATGGCATGTTGTTGATTGGAAACATCATGGATGAAATAAAGAAGGCGAAGAAGCAACTATCCTCAAAATTAAACATGAAGGATCTTGGTGCAGCTAACTTCATTTTAGGAATGGATATTAAGAGAGATTGAGCTGCTAGAAAGATTTGGTTGAATCAGAAGAAGTATATTGAAATAGTTCTGAAAAGATTCAACATGTAGGATTGCAAACCAGTGAAGGTGCCAATTCTAGTGGGAGAAAGGCTTACTGTTGAATAGTGTCCAAAGACACATGAAGAAATAGATGATCCAGATTTAGGAGCGAAACAAACTAATTAACCAAATAAATACAATAAACACAGAGATAGGCAGAATAACACAAATATCCAGTGAACAATATGTTCAATTAAATAATGAAATAGGCTGAAACTGTAAAACTGCAGAACTGAAACTTTCTCGAATGGTGGTAGCTATCTCTGAGAAGAGATGTGGCTGCTACGTGCATCTGTCTGAGTAGAATAGATTACAATGAGGCTCCATAGGCCCTTTTCATATTACTCATGAATGTCAAAACCCTAGACATCCAAAAACCTAACCTAGAAGGTGAAATGCCAAAAGTCATGTGGGCCCTATGGGTAAGTTGATGTAATTTGGTACCTCAACTTCCTAGGGTCATAACTTTTGCATACAACCTCCATTTTAGGCGCGTGATAGCCCATTGGAAATTTCTTTCAGAGAAATACACATTCTGCCATTATAATGTGACTACATCTATATTCTAACTGTGACGAGCTAAAAAAACAATGTTTAGGGCCCCAAAACAGCCCCGAAAGTACAACAAGATGTGCTGACATGAAAACATACAAAATAAACCAGTTGGATTAGGCGAGAGGCCACCCATATCCACCTGGAGAATGTGTGAGGATTCATACATCCCCAGAAGTGTAGAACTCACAAATATAAAGCAGTACAAAAAGACGTGTTGAACAAAAATGAACACGAGGAGCCAGTTGGAATAGGTGGGTGGCCACCAATATCCACCTGGATCAATCCTCTCCCCTTAGGAAGAAATGGTATACATTTCATTGAGTTTCCCCATCAGGTGAAGAAACTTCTGCTGAATTTGGCTCCGGGTGAGCCACTTGCCTTGGAGTAGAAGTTTCCTTGCCTTGACAACTTGATAAAGTTGGATCCGTTGTTGGCGAGTTCCCTTGACCTATGTGTCCACAATATGATCAATGGATGCTTGTTCCATGCAGTCAGGGTTGAGCTATGTTGGTGTCAGTTGTTCGACAATCTCAGAGGTGTGCAATAATGGTGGAAAATATGGACTAAGGAGGTCCACATTGAATACCGAATAAAGACCAAGGAAGGGTGGAGTGTTGAGCTAAAAAGAATTGCTACCCACAACCTTGGTGATAGTGTAAGGTCCATAATGGAGTGGACGAAGTTTTGGATGGGGCCCGGTGAGATGCTCCTTCTGCAAATGTAACCAGACTTTGTCACCAACCTGAAACTGGTGTGGTACCCTGTGTTGATCGTGGCGTTGTTTGTGCTTTGCATTGGATTTCTTCAAAATCTCTTGGAATTGTTGGCTGATGTGCTGAATCTACTCAATGAATCTGGTGGCTTTGTCAATCGTAGACTGATCAGGGGAAGAGTCTATCTGGGCAGTGGCAAGAGGAAGTGCAACATCAATGGGTCCCAAGGGTTGGAATCCCAGACCAACCTGAAATGGGTTGTGGTCGGTGGAACTATGGAGATCCATGTTGTAGCTATGTTGGACATATGGGAGACTCTCTTCCCATGTACGAGGATGCTTAGAATTGTACATGCGCAGGATGTGAAAAATCATCCGATTGATGACCTCAGTTTGGCCATTTGTTTGGGGGTGGAAAGTAGTGGACTTTGTGAGCTTGGTGTCCATCATAGACCAAAGACTCAAAAAAAAGGTGATGAGGAACCTACTATCTTTGTCAGAGATGATGGACTGCGGTATCCCAAAGTGGACCCAAACTCATTCGAAGAAGAGCTTGGCAGTCTCGATCGCTGTGAAATTCTTCTTATAGGTTGTGAGGAAATCCATCTTCGAAAATTGATCAACGAGCACAAACACACAGTCATTTTCATGCTTGGTGGATGACAAACCACACATGCAATCCATTGAGATGGATTCCCACGGCTTCTCAGGAATAGGAAGAGGGGTGTATAAGCCTTGATTCTTGATGGCTGGCTTGGCAATGATGCAGGCAGTGCAAGATCAGATATACTTGCTGACGTCTTGTCGAAGTTTTGGCCAATAAAAATGTTTCTGAAGAACGACCACAATTTTCTCTATGCCAAAATGTCCTACCACCCGACTGTAGTGGGCTTCCCAAATAATCTTTTCACGCTCACTTGTAGGAACACAACGATGGCCCAGGTGGCATAAGAGTTCGTCCTGAATGTGAAAATCAGTGACAGTGGCGCCTGTACCCAAGAGATAATATGTGGTGGCGATGTCCAGATCTTGCTGATAAAGTTGGGTCCACTCCAATGTGTCATGTCCACAGGACTGGAGCATAGTGGTGAGTGCATCCACATGAGGCCAACTAAGACAGTCATTGACACGATTGGAGATACTTGTCTTATACTTGATGTTGAGATGGAACTGTTGTAGGTAGGTGGACCACTTTTTATAGAGGTCATTGTGCAATTTCCCATGTGTCTGTATGAACTGCAGAGGCTTGTGTTCAGTGTGTATGATCGTCTCTTTCCCCAGAATGTAATGTTTCCATTGACGACAGGGTTGTACAATGGAATACATTTCCTTGTCATAGGTTTGGTATTTCTGGAAAACATCAGAGAGTGTATCACTATGGTATGCCACATGATGCCTGTGTTGAGTGAGAACTACGCCCACAACATAGTTAGATGCATCAGTCTCAATATCGAATGGTTGTTGTAGATCGGGCAAGTAGAGTACGAGAGCGGAGAACAAGTGATGCTTCAGATCATTAAATTCTCATTGCTTCTCCTTCCCCCACGCGAACTTGGCCCTACCACTGCCCTTGGTCACTTGGTTGAGGGCCCATGCAATATGGGAGAATCCAAACATGAATCGTCGATAGAAATTGGCTAGCCCCAAAAAGCTCTGAAGCTCAATCAGTGTGGTTGGGGCTGGCTAGTCATGAATAACTTGGATCTTAGCTGGATCAACATGTTCCTCATGCTCATCAACAATGTAGCCTAGGTATTAGACCTGGTTCATGCCAAAAGAGCATTTTTTCAAGTTGGCATAAAGCTTGTGTTGTCGTAGAAAGCTCAAAACTTGTTGAATATGCTGCATGTGCTCTTCCTACGGTCTATTGAAGATGAGGATGTCATCCAAATATACTACCACAAAGGAGTTGGTAAAAGGTCTCAATACATCATCCATCAACCTCATGAAGGTGGATGGTGCATTTGTTAAGCCAAAGGGCATGACTAGCCATTCGTAGAGGCCTTCTTTAGACTTGAAGGTTGTCTTCCAGACATCAGTTGGTTCGATGGGAACCTGGTGGTATCCATACTTCAGGTCAATCTTGCTGAAGAAATTTGTCCCCTTGAGTTGGTCAAGAAGGTCATCAATACTAGGAATGGGGTAGTAGTTCTTGACTGTGATTTTGTTTAAGCCTCTGTAATCAATGAAGAGTCGCCAAGTCCCAACCTTCTTCTGCACCAGTACAATTAGGCTTCTGGAAGGGGAGGAGTTGGGTCTGATGTTCCCCTTCTAAAGAAGCTCTTGGATCTGATGCCTAATTTTTTCATTCTCCATCAGCGAGCGTCGATAGACTGGCCCATTAGGTAGAGGTGCGTTGGGAGTCAGATCAATTGGATGCTTGACTTGGTATTGTGTCGGTACCACTGTAGGTGAGGTGAAGATGTCTTAGTATTCTTCCACGATCCCACCCACTTGTTGTTGCTACAAAGAGAGGTGTTGTGTAGAGGCCATGGATGTGGCGGTGACCTTCTTCTTACTGTGAGCACAGATCACAAAGAAGATAAACTTCTCGATCTATGAAATGACCTTACTGCATTTCTTAACAGAGATTAAAGAAATAAAAGTAGGTGGTGTCACCTCTAGGATCCTGTACAATTGTCTACCCAAGGTAATAATAACACTGTGAGGTTTAGACTCATACACAACATGATGCTTCCATAAATATGGTTGTCCTAAAATAACATCACAAACTTCAAGGGGATAAATATCAAACAGTACCTCATCTTTGAAAGGCTTGATGTTGTAGGGTAGACGACATTGTTGGCTGACATGAAGATCTCTTCCTTGACGAATCCAGCCGATGGTGTAGGGTTGTGGGTGCGATGTCGTTGACAGGACCAGCCACTTGATGATCTCTATTGAAATCAGGTTCTTCTGACTACCATTGTCAACAATGAAATGAATCAGAGCCCCCTTGACCCACATCTGCGAGTGAAAGAAGCATTCCCCTTTCTTTGGTTCTTCTGGTACGCTTGGTCGAACTTTGGTGGTTGCGACTACGGCACTGGGTTCAACATCTATAATCTTCTTCCCTCCTTCAGGATTTGAATCGGGATCAGAATTGACCTCTAATTCAGAAGCCTTCATTTCAGCCACGAGGGACTGCTTGGAGCGACATTCATCGGTGTTGTGCCAAGGGATTTTATGGTACTCACACCATTTTCCCATTTCCTTCTTCATCTTCTCGTTGCCATTCTTGTGTTGCGTCTTTGATAGATTGTCCTGAGGGCGGCCATCGCGACTTGGTCCCTTGCTTTGTGGGTTGGGGTTTCCCTTTCCCTGCTTCGGCTGTGAGGGGTTTGCAGATCCAAACTCTCATTGTTTCTGCTTAAATTTATGCTCGATCTTGACATCGTATCTATAAGTTGTGCCCAATGAGGCGATGCCCAAGAAATCCATTTCTGTTTGAATGTATCTATGCAAAAAATCATGGTATTTGAGCACTAGATGACGCTCAGAATATTTGATACCAAATTTGGTGCGTAGGGTATGGAAAATATTGGTGAAGTCTGGTATTCTCTGGTCCCTTTCTTGATATAGGGTGGTCCATCTGGTGTATTGGTCCTCGTAGCTTCCATCAGGGTAGTATTGTTCTTTAATGGAATCCTGGAAGGAATCCCATGTAGGGGCCACCACAAAAATTGCATATTCCTCCACGACCCTTTGCTCAGAGTAAGTATCCCACCAGTATTTAACATGGGGAATGGATTTGAGGAGTGCAAAAGTGATCTTTTCCCTATCGGAAAAATTATGGACTGAAAAATATACCTCAAGCATATTTAACCATTTATTTACAACATCCGCATCTATCAGTCCTTCAATTAATGGAATATCAAAATTTACCTATACCTTGAAGGGGGTTGCATGGATGCTTGATGAAGATTCTTCTCCCATGGGCAACTGTCGAAGAATCTGCGTGAAGTTGTCCATCATTTTGTTCCTTTTTCATGTGAGGGCTTCCTTGAGCAATATTTTAATAGGATCTCCTACTCCATCATATTTCTTTTCATCTCCCATGGGTTGTTGTCGGGCTCGGCACGACCAATCTGGTAATGGCTCGATTGGTTTGAGTCCGAACTTCTTATACCCAAACCTTGTCGGGGACATGCACGAAGAAAAATAAATGAAGAGAAGACCGCTCTGATATCACTGATATAGATTTAGGAGTAGAACAAACTAATTAATAGATTGAATACAATAAACACAAATATAAGCAGAATAACACAAATATCCAGTGAACAATATCTTCTATTAAATAATGAAATAGGCTGAAATTGTAAAACTGCAGAACTAAAACTTACTTGAATGGTGGTAGCTATCTTTGAGAAGAGATGTGGTTGCTACGCTCATCCATCTAAGCATAATGGATTACAATGAGGATCCATAGGCCCTTTTCATATTACTCATGAATTCCAAAAACCTAACCCTAGAAGGTGAAATACCAAAAGTCATGTGGGCCCTATGGGTAAGTTGGTGTAATTTGGTACCTCAACTTCCTAGGGTCATAACGTTTGCATATGAACTTCATTTTAAGCATGTGATAGCCTGTTGGAAAAGTCTTTCAGAGAGATATACATTCTGTCATCAGACTCTGACTCCGTCTATAGTTTGACTATGGCAAGCCAAAAAAACAATGTTTAGGGCCCCAAAACATCCCTGAAAGTACAACAAGATGTGCTGACATGAAAACACACAAAATAAGCTAGTTGGATTAGGCAAGAGGCCACTCATATCCACCTGGAGAATGTGTGAGGCTTCAGACAACCCCAGAAGTGTAGAACTCACAATTATAAAGCAGCACATAAAGACGTGTTGAACAAAAATGGACACAAGGATCCAGTTGGAATAGGTGGGTGGCCACCAATATCAACCTGGATCAATAGAGGACATGGAACATGTTCCATATGAAAGTGTTGTTCATAGTCTAATGTATGTGATGGTTTGCACTCAACCAGACATTTCCCACGCAGTGGGAGTGTTGAGAAGGTACATGTCAACACCTGGAAAGGAGCACTGGATAATTGTCGAGAGAGTATTTAGGTATTTGTGTGGTACAAAGGACTATGCTATATGCTACCAAGGAAGACCTGGAGGTGACAGTGGTAAATTAGATGTACATGGCTTTGTCTACATCGACTGGGATGGAGATATGGATCAATGGAGGTTGACCAACAGGTATGTCTTCAATATGTTCGATGGAGCAATAAGTTGGATGAGTAAATGACGAGAGGTTGTAACCTTGTCAACAACAAAATCTGAATTCATGGCGGCCACTCATGGAAGAAAAAAAGTGATATGGATTCAAAGGTTGTGTTCATGAATCATATTTGAGCAGAGATATATGAAGGTAAGTTGCGACATTCAAAGCACAATATTTCTATAAAAGAACCTTGCTTATCATTCAAAGACTAAGAACAATGATGTGCAATACCATTTTGTAAGAGATATGGTGGAAATTAACAAAGTGCTACTGGAGAAAGT
>JASDQU010384412.1:0-11064 GCA_032191745.1 Picea mariana | reverse complement strand
AACTGTATGTGTGGTTGAATCAACCTTCTAAAATTACAAAACCTTCTATATCAAAGTTGTAACAGACTTGACAGACAACCAACTTCTATCTCAAAGTTTGTTGAGCGACCTCTGGATGTAGTAACAGACTCGACATACAATCAACTTTTGATCACTACTGGTACTAATGTCAAGTGTAACAATTCGTGACCCCAGGCTCCAAGTAGCTTCAGCTTCAGGCATCCACACTGGCAGTGACTCCAAGCTCTAGATAACTTCAGCTTCGGACATCGACATTGGCGATGGCAATAGCAACAATGCCACTGAATGCAGGGCGGTAATGCGGTTAACAAGTAGACCTATCATTGTCAAAGAACTTAGACTGCAGGATTGCCAGACCTGCAAAGAGCATCGTATTTAGTGTTGCTTTGTCACTACAATTACAATGTTGTTGTGAGTCCGGAAATCTTTGGAGGTTGAGTGTCATGTGCGATGATGACTTCGACATTAGGTACATGTCAGACATCTATTATCTGATATTGCAGTGTTAATGCGATTTCCATAGTTGACGACGGGTCGATTTCATTGGCACAAGCAATATTAATTGTGTAATTAATTAACATCCTTGAAGGACGTGAATCCCAAACAACACCTAAAACTTTTCGAACAATCATGTGTTAAAAAAATACATTGTTTTATATTTTAAAAAATAAGAAATTGTATTTTCTATGTCTAACATTAGGTTACACACATAAACCTTTTTAAGTTAACCGAAATTAATATACAGTTAACTCACATCCCCGTAAGCGATCAAATTCCCTAGAGCTAGTTTATTTCCATCATGTTGGTTAGGATAGAAGAATCCACCACCAAGACAAAGAAAGAAGGTAGAAATAAAAGCACCAGTCTAAACACAAGCTGGTGATGGAAGCACTCTATGACCGTGAAGGCACTATGTGCCTATCGACCTGTGATCCTGATGAACAACTCCAGAGGCGCTTGCGACGTGGCCATGGAGATTTATTTGAACCAGACAAGTCAATACTTCAAGCATCGAGCAACTTCCGTTTTTTTTCAAATATCGAATCTACTGCAACAGAAGAAATGCATTCTCCTTATTCAAAGCACAGGAAACATCAGAAAGATTGATATTCGGTGGAAACAACTCTGGAATATCTACTACATCAAGGTCTCCTCTAAAGAATGACACAAAATGATTACATGAAGGTGGTAGTAAAAGGTGATCTTCAAAAACCAAATCATTACCTGAATACGTCAAATATATTGCAGAAGGTGGTAGTATAAAGTAATCTTCAGAAAGTGTTGCAAAGTCCATAGTCCAGAATTCCTTCCCATTAACTTTTCCCAGTTACATGTCGATGCAGGCATCAAAAAATTTTGAGAGCCTCGTTCCCTGGTTATATACTCACCTTCAACTACGAGGAGAATATTCTTGCAAAGATCGGCAAGATCTTCGACCCAGATGTAATCATATGCATAGGAATAGTGAAAAAAATGTGCAATACCGATAGAAAGTTGATTGTATGTGGAGTCTGTTACTACATCCAGAGGTCAGTGAACAAACTTTGACAAAGAATCTGACTTTCTATCAAGTCTATTACCACACCTAGAAGTTGCTCAACAAACTTTGAAATATAAACTTTTGTAATTTTAGGATGTTGATCAACCACCCATATAGTTTCTCACATTCGTGAGGATCCAAATTTATAATATCCTTCTGAGTATATTCGCGCATGGAGTAATATTTGGCGTCATTTTTGAATATTCCGCACCATTTTGCAAGCCACGATACGTGCGACTGCTATGATGAAAGATAAATTATTGTGTGGTCTGCAGGATTTGATACACTTGCCAAATCTATATTGTTGGAAGAAGCTATATACTTCAACAAAGGAGCATTTTGCAAGTGACTTGAAAGTCCCTTCCAATTTCCAGTAACAAAACAAAGAAGTTCAACATACAAATCTTCAGGCAGGCCTTTCAACCAACCAAAGGATTGAATACGAGGAGAATACCAATCATAAGATACTTGAATTTTTTGTGTCTGAGTTTCTGTTGGCTAACATAATTTTTTTCGCTCAAAGCTGACGTCACATAAAACCATTCCCTTGTCTTTCAATTGGGCCTAATTGACATCTCTAAGTTGTCTCACATTTGGATGATGAGGAACATTACAACGAAGCCACCTCAAAGCCCAAGTTTTCGATGATAGAGGGAAATGGGAATAAGTATTTAAAATGAACGTTGGAGGATGATAGTATAATCTTCCATAAATCTTGGTTTAATTCATTTTAATGGCAGATGTCCTCGATCGTTTCTCCTATTAATGCCAATCTTTTCGAATATGTGTGGTGAATAGTCATTAATAACATATGGGTTAACATTTCCATATGCAAGCATATTCTCAAATATGACAACCTGTAATATGTGCATAATATTAAGGAGGAACATGACGTAAAGACCTTTGTGGATGATAGTGGGTTAGTACAATATTGCACTCTTACTATGATGATGCCTTAAAAAAACTAAAATAACCAACAATTTTTGCCAATTCAAGGTGGACGCAAAAAAATTGTCAGATCCCATAATATTCGCCCGTGAATGCGTTTTAAAGGGAGATGTCCTCAAGCTTTCTACTTATTAATGCCAAACTTTTCAAACCTATCTGGTGAGTTGTCACTAGTAAAAGCATAATTAATGTGCATTGGGAAGGGCAGAGGGTGGCGGGGATGGAGGGGAGTGAAAAATGATTTCAAACTTTTGTGAACCCGAGAGTCCGTGAACCCACGAAACATTGAAAACTTGACTAAGTATGGAAAGGAGGGTCGGTCAAATGGAGTCATCGTAGGTAGAGTTAGGCTTGCAAGTTCGAGTTTGGGGTCGAATTGTATATCATCGAAGTTTTGGGTGCAAGATGTATACCCCGAACACGGGAAACCAGAGTTTGATAGCGCCTATCCGCGAACCCGCGATCATAAAATTGGCTAAGTATGCAAAGGAACAACGGTCGGACAGACTCGTGATGTGAAGATATAGATGGAGATGAGGATTTGTCAGTTCACCACCCCAAGAACCCGTGAGCACATAAACACGACTAAGTATAGAACCATAAACAAATAATAGAGGGGAAGAAGAAAAGGGAAAAATGGGTAAGTATAGAAGAAGAAAAAGAAAGGGAGATAAGAACTCTATCCCTCACACAACAACACTTAGTCTCATAATTATGAAGCCATAGAAACACATTAACTATGGGAAAAACATTCTCAGCTATGAAATATAGTTGGAGCTCGACAAACTTTGGTTCAAGTCCAAAGAGATGTTGTTTATATCCATTACAACATTTTTCATATTATTTTATTTTAATAGTAATTTTGGTGGCCCAACTGTAAAACTATGTTCCAATTTGCGTCTCTCAAGTGGAGATGTGTTTGTGAAGACACATTTCCTTGAACCACAGTCCAGGGGCATGGAAAGTGCAACGTCGATCGTTTGTTGAGCAGAGATTCATTGAAGATTAAGCAATGTATTTCCAAATGCACATATCGTTTGCATAGTATCAATATGATTTCTTTCATGTGCTTTGCGTATACTTCTGAATGCACTTGTCATATATTTGTCAACCTTTTCCATGTCACTATGGCTGCGACATAGGTGGGATCTCTAGTGAACAACGACCTCAAGAACAACACCAAGACAATGTCACACTCCAGTTTCTCTGGTCATAGTAGTCACATAAGAAAATGTTCTGCAAGAGGATTTTGGCTCAGGCATTCCCAATATTGAAAATTCTTACTTGCAAATTGGAAATAGTAAACAACAACCAATGAACAGGAATGCAACCAGGATATTGAGACCCACCGGTGAATGAAAGAGGACAGAAGCGCAGCCCTTGGCCTGCAAACTACAACAACATGTCCAATTGCAGATGCAAGACCCCAACCCTGCAAAGTTGAAGCAAACAAGAGAAAGCAACAAACAACAAATCAGTGAACAAGTACGAAGAGGCCCAACTACAGCTGCAGGACCTCAACTCTGCAAATTTGAATGAAACAATAATAAGCAGCATCCAGCGAACCAACGAGCAAGCATCAACCAGTCAACCAGGAAAGCTGGTGAAGAACAATATTGCCCAAATTCACTGTAGACAAGATTGTATAAAAAAATCAAAGGAATATATTGTAACACGTCTGATAAGCAAACATTTCAGGATGTGAGGCTTGCCAGGTAAACATTTAAGGCTGTGAGGATCGTGCAAAGGCCTCCCACTGTGTAAACATTTAAGAAAGTTGCAGTTTGACAGAAGCGCAGTTCCAATCGCAATTGCAGAATCCCAAGCATGCAAACTACAACAAGAGCAACATGCAAACAATAGCATCAACAACAGGCAAACAAGAAACCAATGAACAAGCAACAAGAAAGCATCAACCAGTGAACTAGTAATGCCGCTGAAGAACAATATTATCCATATTCATTGCAGACAACATTGTAAAATAAAAAATAAATCGGACGAAAATGTATTGTAACAAGCCTGTTAAGTAATGCAGGAATGCAACCGCAACACTAAGAACCACTGGTGAATGGGGAAGGACAAAAGCGCAACCCCTGGCCTACAAATTGCAACAACAGGTCCAACTGCAGATGCAGGACCCCAACCTTGCAAAGTTGAAGCAAACAAGAGCAAGCATCAAACAACAAACCAATGAACCAGTACCAAAAGGCCGAACTACAGCTGCAGGACCTCAACTCTGTAAAGATGAATCAAACAACAATAAGAAGCATCCAGTAAACCAACGAGCAAGCATCAACCAGTCAACCAGGAATGTCGGTGAAGAACAATATTGGCCAAATTCATTGCACACAAGATTGTATCAAAAAATCGGAGGAAAATGTATTGTAACACACCTATTAAGCAAACATTTCAGACTGTGAGGCCTGTCAGGTAAACATTTAAGGATGTGAGGACTGTCCAAAGGCCTCCCACTGTGTAAACATTTAAGAAAGTTACAGTTTTCACAGTTGGTATTTTTCATCTGCAATTGGAACTCTGCTTCTGTCGTTCCCCATTCACGGGTAAGTTTCAGTGCCATGGTTGCATCCCTATTCGTTTTTGTTGTTTTTTCTAGTTTGCAAGTAAGAATTTTCAATACTGGGAGCGATCAAAATACTCTTGCAACCCATCTTTGTATGTGATTACTACGACCAGAGAAGCAGGACTGTGATGTTGTCTTCGTCTCGTTCCTGAACGCCAATGTTCGACACAAAACCCACCTCCATCGCAGCCACAGTGACATATAAGAAAAGGAAATCGTATTTTCTCCTCACATACAAAGATGTTGCCTGACCAGACATCCGGGGAGCATCCTTTCCTAACAATACATCTTTGAAAACCGAGACAAAGTCATTAAAAACCTTATAAAAACAATGGGAGGCCTTGTGCCTCCACAAGGCCTGGTACCAGAACATTACTGCGTCGAATTCATAGTTTATCTTCTTGGACAGAGACAGTTTTGGAAACAGACAACAATGCACTATTGCGAAAACCAAGTAGGATGACATATAAAATTTATTCTCTTCTTTGAATCGTGAAAATTGGGAACATATTTCAATGGAAATTAGCTTCCCCAATAAAAAATGAATTGTTCCTTGACAGTGAAATACAAAATATAAAGAACCCTGCGGGAAATGCTTGACGTGGATTCTTGTCCCATTATTCTTGTAAACAACCAGGCAATTTCCCAGAATGGATTTCTAAAGGAATTGACCTGCATCTTTGTGATATCTTCAGGAACTGTTGTCGGGTCTTCCAGGAACTTGGATAAGAGTTCCTACCCGTTATCATGTTTTTCTAGGAATTGCTTGGAGTCTTGTCCTCTAAAGGTCAATGTTGGCTCTGACAATCTTAACATCTTGCAGAAGACCTAAGGTGACAAAGAAACAAGAGAATGGTCACGTAGTGGAATAATTATTTGGCTTGAAATATATTTTTTGGCGCACCATGAGACCACCTCTTTACAGTCAAAAACCCCAGGGACGCAGGCTGCACGAGCGATTATAGAGGTCTAAATCACTTCGTTTTGGGCGGAATGATATGAATAGTAAGAGTATGCCCTGGACCACTGGAATTTCTGGTCCTCACGTCCAAAGATATTCACTGTATCTCCACAAAACTACTGTCGAGCTGCTACCATAAGTTTATGAGAATGTTCGTTTGCTCCAGACGATGTTTGAAATGAAGAGTTGGAAGGGATAATATAAGCCTTCGCAAATCTTGGTCCAATGCATGTGAATAAGAGATCTCCTCGAGCCTTTCACTCATTAGTGACAATCTAGACGAGTATTGCATGATGCGTTGTTAGCATTAAAGACTAGTAATTGCATACTTAGAAGTGCGAAGACGGCGGGTACGATGAAGAGCAATTAAGGATTGGAGATTTTGTGAACGCGCCAACGCAACGACTTGTGAAAGACATTCCATGTTGTTTGAGATGAACAATCAGAAGGGATAATATAACTCTCTGCAGATCTTGGTTCAATGCGTATTAATGGGAGATCTCCTCGAGCCTTTCACTCATTAATGACAATTTTGACGGTTCCTGCATGATGAGTTGTTAGCATGAAAGCTTACTAATTGCATATTTCTAAAGAAGTACGAAGGTCGTGGGGACGAGAAAGAGAAATTAAGGAATGGATAATTATAGAAAGCGGTCAGTCGGGCTTCAAAATAGGGCTACAAGGTATAACCATGAGAGGTGAGGGCCCGATGGTCAAATTATTTGTCTCGAAAATTTTGAGTGCAAAATGCATAACATGGAAGAGGGCATGATTGGACAGTCCAAAGGTCAATTTGTATATCAAGAAACTCCGGGTAATTTTTACAGGCCATGGAACATTGGAAGCGCAATCGTGAGCCCAAGCCTGCCTGTTCAGGAACCCGCAATCGAAAAAGTGGCTAAGTATGGAACAGGGAAATGGTAGGACGGACTCGTTTTCGCTAATATATTGAAATTTGTAATAGATATCCCATTACATGGCAAGATCTTTTTTGCATGTTTTTGGGCAAGTTATGTAGCGACAGTCAATGTGAATGTCTCATCGAGCCTTTTGCTTATTAATGACGGTTTGTATGGTTGTTGCATGATGAACTGTTAACATTAAACCTTGGTCATTGCATACTTTGAAAGAAGTGCGAAGGTGGCAGGAACAATAAACAATAACTAGGAATTGGAGATTTCATGAACCCACTAACTCGAGGATCTGCGAAAGAGATTCCATGAAATGGGAAAGTATGGAAAGCGTTCGGATGGGCTTCAAACTAGGGTGACAAGGGTTCCCCAGGAGACGTGACGCCTCGTTGGTCAAATTGTATGTCTCAGATATTTTGAGTGCAAAATGTGTAACACAGAAGAGGGTATGATGTGGGAGTCCGACAATCAATTTTTATATCACAGAAGTGTGGGAGATCTCCTCGAGCCTTTTGCTCATTAATGGCAATATTTACGGTTCCTGCATGATGAACTCTTAGCATTAAAGCTTACTAATTTCATATCCAGAAAGAAGTATAAAGGTGGCGAGGACATGGAACAACAATTAAGGAATGGCTAATTATCGAAAGCGGTCGGTCGGGTTTCAAAATAGGGTTACCAGATATAACAAGCAGAGGTGAGGGCTTGAGGGTCAAATTGTATGTCTCGGAAGTGTTGACCGCAAAATGCGTAACATGGAAGAGGGCATGATGGGGCATTCCAGTGGAAAAATTGTATATCACGGAACTCCAGGTATTGTTTGCAAGTCACAGAACATTGGAAACACAATCTTGAGCCCGCCAGTCCGGGAACCCGCAATCGAAAAAGTGTCTTAGTATGGAATAGCGAAATGGTAGGCTAGACTCGATACATAGTGGTTGTAGCATGTGAAACCATGGAAATGTACCACATCATGAACATACAACCAACTTGTGGCTAAGTATTGAAAGCAACGATGGATGGTCGGGCTCATGATGGGGCATTCCAGCGGACAAATTGTATATCGCGGAACTCTGGGTACTGTTTGCAAGTCGCGGAACATTAGAAACAAAATATTTAGCCCATAAGTCCGGGAACCCACAATCGAAAAAGTGTTTAAGTATGGAATAGGGAAACTGTAGGCCGAACTCGTTTTTGCTAATATATTGAAATTTGTAATAGATATCCCATTACCTGACAAGATATTTTCTGCATGTTTCTGGACAAGTTGTGTAGGGATAGTAAGTGTGATTGTCTCCTCGAGCCTTTTTCTTATTAATGACAATGTTTATGGTTGTTGCATGATGCACTCTTAGCATTTAACCGTTGTTGTTGCATATTTGGAAAGAAGTATGAAGGTGGCGGGCACATGAAACAATGACTAGGAATTGGAGATTTCGTGAACCCGCCAACCCGAGGATCCAAAATAGGGTGACAAGGGTTCCCCAGAAGATGCGAGGCCCCGACAGTCAAATTGTATGGCTCGAAAATTTTGAATGCATATTGTGTAACATGAAAGAGGGGACGATGTGGGAGTCTGGTAGTCAATTTGTATATCACGGAGGTCTGGGTGTCGTTTGTAGGTCACGGAACAATGGAAGTGCAATCTAGAGGCCGAAATAATTAATGTGCATTGGGAAGGGTGCGAATGTGGCGGGGATGGAAGGGAGCGATAAATGCTTTGAAATTTTTTGTGAACCAGGGTAGAGTGAAGCTTGCGAGTTGGAGTAGCCCGGGGTGGAATTGTAGATCACATAATTTTTGGGTGCAAGATGTATATCATGGAACACATGGAAAAATTTGGGTAAGTATGAAAAGGAACAACGGTCATTCGGAGTACCGTAAATGGCAGTTTAATGCGTGTTAATGGGAGATGTCCTCGATGTTTTTTATTGTTAATGCCAATTGTTTCATACCAGTGTGTTGAGTTGTCACTGGTAAAACCATAATTAATGTGCATTGGGAAGGGCGCGAAGGTAGTGGGGATGGAAGGAAACGATAGATGATTTGAAACTTTTGTGAACCCGGGTAGAGTGAATCTTGCGAGTTCGAGGAGTTTGGGGTGGAATTGTAGATCACGAAAGTTTTGAGTGCAAGATGCATATCACGAAACAAGCGACAAGAGAGTTCGATAGGGCCAACCCCAGAAACTACGACCATAAAATTGGCTAAGTATGGAAAGGAATGACGGTCGGTCAGACTCGTGATGTGAGGATATAGATGGAGATGAATATTTGTTAGTCTGCCAACTCGGGAACCCGCGATCATAGAAAGGCGACTAAGTATATAACCAAAAAGGGATAATAGAGGGGAACAAGAAAAGGGAAAAAGGGGTAAGTATCTCACAGAACAACATCTACTGTTCATTTATTAATGCCAGTATTTTCGAACCCCTGGTGAGTTCTCACTAGTAAAAGCATAAATTGAATATCACAAAAGTTTTTGGGTGCAAGATGTATATGACAGAACAGGGGGCATAAGTGTTCGATAACGCTAACCCGGGACTCAATGGTTAGATAATTGGCTAAGTATTGAAAGGGACGGCGGTCGGTCGGGCTCATGATTTGAAGATATAGATGACAACGAGCATCTGCCAATCCACCAACCCGGGAAGCTGTGATCATAGAAAAGCGACTAAGTATAGAACTAGAAAGGGATAATAGAGGGGAAGAAGACAAGGGAAAAACGGGTAAGTATAGAGGAGGGAAAACAAAGGGAGAAACGGACATTTAGTCTCAGATATGTAATATACTTGGGGGTCGACAAAGACAACTTCAAGTTTAAAGAGAATTTGTTTATATTTATTCCAATAGTGTTCATATTAATATATCTCAATAGATTATTTGTGGTCCATATGTAAAGCATCTTCCAAATCGTAGGGTGTTTTTCGGTTCACAAATTTCGTTCAAACCCATAAGCAATAGAAAAACAAAACATACATACATACATACATACATACATACATACATATATATATATATGACGTAACAATTTTTATATGCAAGGATATTATCAAATAGAAGAAGTTGTAATATATGCACAATATTGAACAGGAACATGACGTTAACACCCGAGTTTCCATGTTGAAATAGAGTCATTAATTCATTCTATTTACGGGCCCCCAAAGAATGAAAGCAGGATGGGTCCACCCATTTATTTATCACATAACTATGTCCTATCACAAATTATTCTTCCATGTAAAATGTAAGGAGCAAATAGAGTAGCTTTTATTTAAATCGAAGTGTTGGGCAGGGAAAAAAAAACTTGTCGTGCATGTTTAACTACTGATCAAAGAGCATCTTAAATTCTTGTAGAAAGAAGTTGAGTTCATCTATCAATAGATGTACAGGCAAATGAGTCAATTTAAAAAAAATAAAAATATGTTAGACGATTGAAAACACCATACAAAAACCTCAAATATTTTATATTCAGATAAACTGGGTTACAAAATACAGCTGAGATTATTTCTCAAAATAGTTGTCTTGAAATAGTTCAACACATATTCTCTGAAATTTAAATGCGTTTGCCATAATGACTGCGATTGGGGCTCCCGCGAACAAAAAAAGCAAATATGTACAAGAATCAAGCCTGTAGATAATCTTTTATAGGTTTCAACTTGATCAACAAATGCTTGTCTTGTTAAAAACAACGAGTTCAATATAAATTCCAGGTCTTGGACTTCATGGGTGTTGCCAGCTAGATCTATCCTAGCTTCTTGAATAGTTTGTTTCTTCTAGATATGGCCTGCCTACATTAACTTTTTATTCAACATTCCATACTTTGCTAATTTTTAATTTCCCTGTATAATCGAAAACTTGGGGTTTAAGTTTCCTTCCTTGTAATGTTCTTGGTCATCCACGTCTGAGACAACTTAGAGATGCAATTCAGGCCCAATTCAATGACGAGGGAGTGGTTTTATGTGATTTCATATTGTTGGATTACTAAGAGGGAGGGTGAATCAGTAATAGAACAATCTAATCCTTTTTAACCATATAATACAAGTGTTATATCAATGTAGAATTATTATCCAATAATGAGCAATAAGAAATGAACAATCACACAC
>JASDQU010384409.1:0-11064 GCA_032191745.1 Picea mariana | reverse complement strand
CAGAGAATAGCCAAACCCTGCACCCATTCCATTCACGACATCAACCATAGAGAGTATCCAAACCCCGTGCAGAAGTGGAGACAACAATCAGAGTGCAACCCTAGGCACACGAGAGAATCCATATACGGCAAACCCCACGTGTAGGAGTGGATACATTGACAGAGGAAAAGAAACGTGTCATATCCATCCAAACCCGTGCAGGAGTGGAGATATTCAGGGTCAGGTCACAGCTTCCATTTGGACATCAATGGAGGCAGAGGAGCCCCATCTGGCCAAACTCTAAAAATGGTAATGGATCTCCTATAATTGTGCTAAAAATGGTTGAGAATGCCATTAAGTGGTATTTTCCTTTCGTTTAAGAGCCTGTGTGGTTCTCTCCCCCCGAGGGGGTTTGATAACTCTGTGTGGTTCCCAAAATTATTTTGAACTGATATCCTAGCACTCCAAAACCATAAAAAATCGAAACCTAGGATAATACCTTCCAAACCCTATATTTCTCTATTTCTAAAAATTGAAATTTCAATGGTTCTTTGGCTATAACAATGGTGCTTTGGCTATCACATTAGATTTCTAAACTAACCTATTTGATAGTAATATTGTTTCATAATATCAATAACCAAAATGTGTCTTTGATAAATTTTGTTGCAACAACATAGCGTGCTTTTGAACTAGAAGAGGAAATGATGGTTTGTGTCTTACTCATCAACCTCACTACTCATTGGAACAAATAAAATACATTTTCACTTGTGGACATTTTCTTGTCCACATCTCCAACCCAATCTTCATCAGCAAACCCATGTAAGTCAAAACTATCATTACCTTGATCTTGATGACTAAGATATAGACGTTGGTTCCTTATTCATACAATAATATTATTTTAACAACCATCCAATGTTCCTCTCTTGGATCAAACATAAATATGCTCCCTATTCCCACTAAAGAAGGTGAAATTCATTCTCACATGACCTCAAGAGGGTTGATCCTCATTTCCCTAGTAACTTGCAAGCCTCCATGTTTAGGGACCAATTGTGCAAGAATTCATTGAAGAGGGTCAATATCAATTAGATATAGCTTAGGTTCAACCCCCCTCTTCTTTTGTACCCTACAACAATAGTACGCTTGGATGAAGATAAGGAAAGGGAAGACTGGAAAAAGGTGTAGAAAGATCCTAGGTACCATGGAAATGGTGACACTGCCCAGTTTGTGGCATATGATTTGAACAAGGATTGTAGATATTAGTACTAGTTAATTAGTAAGAGAGGAAGCAGTAGTAGCTACATCGTCATTTTTGTTTTCACAAGGGTGTGAAAAAAATTAATTTGGGAGGTGATGAAGGGGCTCCCAATTGTAGTATCATGAGGCTAATTTTTAAGATATTTCAATCATCTTTGTACTCTATAAGACCTCTATTGACCATGATTAATATAATTGTGTTGGTTTTTGTGTAATTTATTGATTATGAAATGATTTGGATGATTGAGTGGGTGTTGTATCCTATTTTAGATATGATTTTGATGATTTCATGCACACCTAAGACTCCATTAACATATGGTTCAAGAAGGCTGAAGTTCAAGGATGCCCTTCACCAATATTGCATGAGAGAAAATGGGGATTGTGTCCCCCTCATCAACCTCCAAGGATTTACATTCCTACAGTCACCCAAGAGGCCTAATCCGTCGTCATATCCATTTAAATCACTAAATGGGAGAGGATAACCTAGAAAAAAATAGGTCCCTAGAACATGCAACTATGCAACTTGATATTGAGCTTACTTATGAAAATTATGCAACTTATGAAAATTATGCAACTTATGCAACTTATGCAACTATGCAATTTTATGCAACTTATGCAACAAGACTTTGATGATATTCTAACTTGATATTAAGCTTAGTAATAAACACAATGCCATTTCATCTAATATCTCATCAATGAATGGAATAGGGAACTTCTCCTTGATGGTGATTTTATGAAGTTCTCTATGAAACTATGTAATGAACAACTTTATATTGAGATTACTTATGCAACTTATGCAACTTATGGAACTTTATTCAACTATGCAACTTATGCAACCAGAATTTGATGATATTCTAACTTTATATTGAGCTTACTAAGGAACACAACTCCATAAGTTATGGAAGACTAAGTCATTGGCATTTATGGAAGACTAAGTCATTGGCATTTATGAAGACCGAGGTATAAACAAGTCCACACATACCCACTACATTTCCTAAATAAGAATGCACACATTTATGAGTTGTGAGCTAAACAATATAAAAAAACTTCATTTTTGGGGGGATTGGTTAATTTCTATAGATTATTTATTCCAACATTCTCACAATTGACTAGATAACTTAAGCAAATCTTAAGAGGGAATTTGAGGAARCARGGAKTCATCATCTAGACCAYKGTGCAACAACATGTTTTTGAAGAAGTGAAGATGTTGAAGCTATGCACTACACCTATGCTTAYACTACTATATGTTGCTCATCCTTTTGATATRGAAKATGATGCATATGACTATGYGATAGGTATTTTTCTAACACAACAATGTYATTCCATTTTGTTTTACTTAGRGACATCCAATGAYGTAATCCACAASTTTTGAAGTTATGATAGAGATATGTKCTCCATTGCTTAAGTAGTTCACTAGTGGAGACACTATGTATAGGGAAAATAAATTGTTAATCAATCTAACCATAAGCCACTACATAACTAGAGAAAAATTGAGAACACACCACATATGAAATGGAATTTCTTATAGCAATTCCAATTGGTTATCAAACATTTACATTGAAGAGATAAAAATGTATACTACTATTCGAGTCGACCACCAATAGCATTCATAGTCATTCTTAACACAAAAATGTGTGATATAGAACACTAGCAAGAGTTCTACAATACACACATAAATTTTGTGAAATTTTATGCAACCATTCAATAAGGATGCCACACTACCTACACAAGAATTATTATTAATTCGGTTGATTTTCATACGAATAAAGATCTTTTGTATTGACTTGATAGGATGTGCTCACTTGCAAGTGAACCTAGGGATTTTTTGATTTGGTAATCTCATTTATTGAAGTTGGTTGGGCATTTTTTCACATCAAATATAGTTGCAACTTTACAACAACATTTTTATTCGCCATGTATGAGGCATGATGTTGAGCACCACCTCAATTTTTTTGTTGCATGTTTGATTGCTAAATTGAAAAATCACCATTTAGGTATGTATCATATTTTGATTATGTCCTCTAGATATTATGGATCTGTTAGTGTACGTTTATGGTTCACCAATGGATAAATTCTAACATGAATTCTAACGTGATAAGATATTGGTAAACAAGGTGAATCCCCCGTTATCCTTATGAGTATTTAAGATGTGTATGTGGTCTCTATAATCATAAATTTTATTATGTTAGAAATGATGACATTTTATTCAATTTTGTATAGGTGTACTAAGTGAACTATGACATTTGCATGGTATTTTTAAAATTTGGGTAATTTTTCTTACATTTATATGGATAATTATCTCAATATACTTTTTTTCATTAGCAGTGCACACATAGTAATCTATCAAGAAATTATTTCTTTGCTTAAAATCTCTTTCTCCTTCCCATAGCTAGTATTCATCAAAGTTGAAATTATTGCATTTAATTTTCCTCTTGCATGGTTTAAAGAGTCGAGTCGAAACACCATCAGTTTCACAACCACTCCTTTGAGTAACAAAAACCTAAAATCAAGCACTAATTAAAATTTATCTTGCAACTTTTCTAGGGCTCTTCAAACCCATCTTAGCTTAGGTGTAGAGATTTGGAATAGGATTGTGAGAATAACTTTCCAAAGATGCTAAACAAACATAAATCCTTGAGTTAGGGAGTGAAATCCAATTGTTATATCACTGACTTTGGGAAGCCTTTCTAACACAAGGGTCAAGCACAAGGTCACATTGGGGCCAACATAGTAATCAACCTTTCTTTGTTGGTCTTGGTGTTGACTTTCGACTATCCCCCCTCTGCTTTGGTATAGTAGGTGGTACCATAGAGGCCATAATCTTTTAGACTTCCTACCCAAGGTGACAACACAGGGAAGGTGTTGTTGTAGCTGGAATCGACATTGGCTAGACTCACTCGTACTCCTTGGAGGGTTTCCCACTACTCGGTGAGGTAACTTGCACTAGGGCATTAGTTTGTTAAGCAGGTTTTCAACTTAACTTTCCCACCCACCAAAACTCATCCCCTTCACGCATCGATCCTGCGTTGCTGGATTCCATCACCAGCTAATGCTTCTTTGTGAGAATCTTTGTTTGCATGCTTGACTCCTATATTAATTACCATGTGCTAGATTGCAATAGTGACATGTACAGAATCCATCCAAACATTTTGAAAGGGGTAGTTAGTGGAATATATTTTTATGTAATGTATTAAGGGATATCTCTATTAAATAAGTCCCCACAAGGATTAAATCGAAAATTGTAAGTGGCCTAATTAAATAAACATTGTCTTCATCTCCTAATATTTCCATTTCAAAACTAATGAAACATACCCTAATAGAAAAATCAATTCCCACAATTGGTATAGAAGGGAATAGTGATGTCACCAAAGAAAACTCTCATGTTGAAACATCTAACAATACTCATTTCTATGCAACACATCGTCCCAATCTTATTACTGTTGATTTAGGTTGGTTGTCATTGATGTCAACCCTTGAAGAAATCCTAGTAGCACAAAGGTTTGGGTAATGGACCCAAGTTTGTTTGATGTAAAGATAACTCATTATTTTCTTTTTATGGTTGATAATAAGTACATATGGATTAACTCCAAAGTGGTCCCCTTATGGTGAAATCCCTCATGGGAAGACGCTTTGCGGATTGAGTTATCCTAGAAGTATGGTTAGAGAACCCATGCTTATTTTTGGAATAATGAGATGAAGGTCAGTGAATTTTTCAGTGCAAATATCCTATATGAATAGTTCTTGTCATGCCATTTCCGGTGGTATGTGGAACGTCACATAACTCCTCACGGTTAGAGAGTTATGGCCATGAGAAGTTGGAGAAATCAGGTTTGGGTAATGGACACAAGTTTGTTTGATGGATAATGGTATGAGTTTTCATATATTTTCAGGTAATAATATTCTATATTGATGGTACATGTCATTCCATTTCTGGTGGTATGTGGAATGTTACATAACTCCTCACGGTTTGAGAGTTATGGCCTTACGAAGTTGGAGGACCCTCTTATGCCATCTAGAAGCCCCAAAAGGTCAAAGTAGTCAAAGTGGTTTAAGAGAATTTAGAAGGTAAATAATAAAGTGAAGTTATGAGTGTACTATAATACAAAGTGAATAAAAAATAAATTATTTAAATAATAAATTTAATGGATAAATTAGAAGTGGGTTAACCCTAAAATAAGGAAAGTGGGCAAAGTGACCTAGAAGATGTTTTTAAGGAAGCTACTTGGAGAGTATAAATAAGAGGCAAGGCTCTCTCATTTTATACACACTTGAGCATATTTAATACCTATAGGTGTCTAAGGTAACTAAAGGATATCTAAGCCCAATTTCTGAGGGAAGGTGAAGAAAAGAAGATTGGAATTCAAGGAAGGATAAATTCTTTTGATGATGCTTTCTAAGGTATGTTATTTACAGGTCATCTCACCATTTTCACAATAACTTCTTTTCTAGAATTATTCAGACCATGAAATTGTTATTCCATTGATTAAACATATCCAATTATCTATGGTAAAATATTCATCTTGTGGTTCATTGTATTATTGGATTTACACTCCGTGAAAAATAGGGTTTGTGGCTAGTCCTTAAACTAGTCAAAAACTTGTGTTTCGGGTAAAAACGTCATAAATTATTCATAAAAGATCCAAATTCAGTAAGACTAAATGTGTTGGTTAGAGTACATTATTTATTATTATTGTTAACAGTTTCATATCGATTCAACAAATATTTTGTGTGGGGCACGCTCTACAAGGTCGCTCTCTAGAATAATCCATAATTCAGCAAGGTATGCCATTTTTACTATAACTCCTTTTCTGAGAGGTTCCAAGTAGTGACACCTTGAGGAATTTCATAAAACAAACTGAAGAAAATTGTGTATCAATTTCATATCTTTATTCATTACAGGTACAAAGTTGTGATTATTTCAAGTTAGGGTTGTTGACTAATCCAAAACTAGTCATGCGAGACTAAAGAAAAGTTTGATGAAAATGATATTCTCTTGTTGTTAAAGTTAAGAAAGGTTTGTAGGTATGTGATCATATACACTAGGTTTATTACAGAGTTACAAATCATATTTGGATGATGAAATTGATGATGGATTTTGGTTGAAGTACAAGTTGGGTACATGGTTGAGACAAGTAGTTGATGATTAGACACATACATGAGGTGTATAGTTGATGATGTTGGTACATATAGATGAGTCATAGTTGATGAGTACTTGAAACTTGATTGGTACATACTTGGTACATGGTTTTTTTCACTTGTTTATGGTACAGGTTGATTACAGGTTAATGCATGGTTGATGCATGGTTCAGGTTTATTCGTACAGGTTTACAGTGGTATATCTCACAGTGATAGTATGAAAGTGGTTCCATCATTCTACTTCTACTTCAGGGTGGTTGGACGAGGAAAGGACAGGTGGTTTTAGCCACCTTCCGGTTGTATCCGGAGAACATAGGAGGTTGTATCCTCCTTCTGGTTGTAGCCAGAGAATTGGGGAGTTGGAGCTTCTCTCAGGTTGTAGCCTGAGAAACTAGCGGGTTGAAGCCTCCTTCCAGCTGCAGCTGGAAAACAAATGAAGTTGATTCTTCCAATGAATGTAATTCTTCAAGACATATAAGAAAAATCATTTCATGGTTTTCTCTCGCTTTGGGTTTCCACGTAAAACACGGGTGTATTGTGTATGTGTGTGATTGTTCATATCTTATTGCTCATTATTCGATAATAGTTCTACATTGATATAAAACTTGGATTATTTGGTTAAAAAGGATTATAATTTCTTTATTACTGATTCACCCCCCCTCTCAGTAATCCAACAATTGGTATCAGAGCAAGTTCCTTCAAAAATCAGTTTAGCCGCTGAAAGGTAGATCATGGAGAGTACCAACTTGTATAAAAATCAAATACCACAGTTTGATGGACAGAAGTATGCTTTTTGGAGCATAAGGATGAAGACATATATATAGGCATAGGGATTTCAATTTTGGGAATCAATTGTAGATGGATACACAGCACCAGTAGTTCCACCAACAAATGACAAAGCAGTGAAACTCGGTGAGAATAATTCCAAAGCCAAAAATGCACTTTTTAATGGTCTCAGTGATACGATATTCACCAAAGTTTCACATTCTAAATACACTAAAGAGATTTGGGACAAGCTTCGAAATATTTATGAAGGAGATACAAAGGTCAAAGAAGAAAAGCTTCACACTTACAGAGGTCAATTCAAACAACTAAAAATGAAGGAAGATGAAAATATTGCATCCTACTTCTTATGAGTCAATGAAACAGTGAATGTAATCATAGGATTGGGAGAAGAAATCAAGAATCTGTAATTGTTCAAAAGGTACTAATATCTCTTTCTATAAGATTCAACCCTAAGATATCAGCACTAGAAGAAAGATTAGATCTAAACTCAATAAGCATGGACAAACTGCATGGAATATTCATAGCATATGAAATGAGAACTGAACAGGAAAATCCAGATGTAAAAGAAGCAGCATTCAAAGCAAAAGAAACAACAACAACAAGAATATAGCAGTAGCGATGACGTCTCGAAATATTATGAAGAAGTTACCAACTTCGTCAAAAGACTGAACAAGGGAACCAACGGTAGGTATAGAGGTAATATTCCTTTAATTTGTTTTAGTTGTGATGGTATTGGTCATTTTGCTAACAAATGTTCTCATAAGAAAAAGAGAAATTATGAAGGTTACTCAAAAGACAAACACACATATAAAGGCAAAAGAACTACAAAGAAAGTTTTCAAGAAAATCTTATGCACCAAAGAAGACAACTCATCATCAGATGAAGATGAAGTTAGTAACAGTGAGACAAGAAGAGTTCTATTCATGACAGTAAAAGACTTTGACAAAGAATACTCTAAAGAAGAATATGAAGAATTCAAAGAATAAATTGAAGAGGCAGAAGTTGACTATCGAGAAGAATTAATGTGCGCCATAGAAGTTATCAAAAGAGAAAAGAACAAGAACAAGAAACTACAAGCCGAACTAGACAAGAAAAATGACACTCGAGAACTATAACAAATGATCACAAAATTGAAGATTCAAATAGAAGAAGATAAAAGAATTGAAGAAGCACTCAAAGAAAAGCTAGAAGAAAAGGACAGGATCATTGGAAACGTGGAAGCAAAGATTGTCACACTAAGAAAGGATGTTCAAAAGAAAAATATGTAGAATAGCTCAAAAGTTTTGGATGACATTATCAACAGTCAAAAATCTCATAGTGACAAGACCGGACTTGGATACACTCAGATGGAAAAGGGATCAATCTCCAAAAGAACAGAGCAATAAACATATCCAAAAAGATATGCAGAAACAATAAAAGGGGATAGAAGGATATACAAGGAAGATTACAGGGATACTCCTCCACCGAGAAGAGCCATATTTCAGAATCAACAACCAACAAATAGGATTCAAGAAGAAGAAGGATTCATAGGAGCACCTCCCTTCAGAATATCCTCAACTCCCAGGTATCAAACTATATTTTTTGGTTTATGTTATGCATGTAATAATTTTGGACATAAAGCTGTGAATTGCAGAGATGACAACAGAAACAATAACAACTTTGAGAGTCATACACAAAGGGTTTATTAAAGAAGTCCTAGTGAAACATAGAGAAGAAGTTACAACAGGTTTGAATCTTTGAGCACTAAAGTGAAATGTTACAAATGTAAAAATTTTAGACATGTGGCCAAATATTGCAGAATGACAGTCCCTCCTAAAGAGCCTCAACAGATTAACAACAGCCACAGATAGGAACCTCAGAAAATGACATGGATAAGAAAGCAATATCAATATAGCAATGAATAATGTACAATATCTTTACAAGCTAAGCAGAAGAAACGCAGTTGGCATGTTAACAGTGGGTGTTCAAAACACGTGACAAGTGATCAAGACAAGTTTCTTACATTACGAAAGGAAAGATATGGATCAGTCGCCTTTGGAAATGATGATTCATCCAAAATAATTGGAAAAGGCACAGTCCGAATTGGGAACAAGAATGAAAAGTGGCACATACCCCCCCCCCCCTACCTCAGTAGGTTCTGCACGACCTCCTGGTCTTAGGATCATTCTTAATCTTCCCATGAGTCGGATTGACTCTTTTATTTCTCCATGAGAAGTCACACACAAACACACACACACACAAGTGTGTATCCACAGGTCCTTATGAGTTATGCCTGCGTGGACAAACACGAGGCGCTAACTCTCACCCACGTGATCACTAATATGACCACAACCTTTTTCGAAAAGGTGTTATGGGCTTCACGACCTCACGAATCCGGATGTGAGTCCTTCTATCTCTGCAATTCCCGAAACCCAAAAAGGTTAACGGATCTCTGACTCATCCCTCTGGATTTTTCTGATGTGACCTCCAGCTATGAACTAGGGCCCAAAAACACTTCGGCACCTCGGGATTTTTCTTACTTATGATTTACGATGCAATGACTCCTTTCATTGCCTTCTGAAACCGTGATAACCCATTGCCACAGATCAATGACTCTGAGATCCCCGTGATCTGATGGTCCTAATTCGATCGGGACTTCATAAATCGGGAGTTCATGAATCCCGAGTCCAAGTCACAACTTCCTCCACTTCCTAAATTTTGAAAAAATGAAATTCGAGTGTGAGATCAACGATTCTTGTGGATCCAAATCCAACAGCCTCTATTCCTCTTGAGCTTGTGAGTGCATAAAAAGAATCGACCTTAATATTCCCACTGGTATATGATATCCAACGGACACCGAAAAATCGATGCTTCTCCTCGAAGCGTTTCCACCGTCCATCCCAACTTCCAATATTCCTCCGCCAAACACTCTGGCGTCAACCTTCTGAGATTTATTTCTACTGGGCGACTTCAACACTTTCCTTCCCTTGAACTCTTCAAGGTTCTTCCCCTCCTAAGATTTCACTTGTAACTGAAGGATTCCAAAAGGTTTCTTGCACCCACTCCTTGCAGCATTCACAAATAACCTCTGGTTATTTGACCCTTCTACTCTATGCACTCCTGCGACATAAATCCTTCAACCTTCTCCTTTGGTTGATAAAGTATAAAGATTCACCCATCCTACACACTCCTTACATGGCTTTGTGTTATCCTGCACTTATGCCGGTATGAGATCAACGATATTCCTCCTGAGCTTTCTGAGATAAGACTCAAACCCTTGTCAACGCACACCTTTTGGACGTTCATTGCACTCCTTGCGAGAATTCTCAGGAAGAGAAACAATTGAAACTCATTCTTCCCTTCTCTCAGACTTCATACGTTAACATGAAATCATACACACAACACATCATTGAAACAAATGCATAAACAGATAAACAAAACAATTGTAAACACACCATTCAACATATGTAAACAGTAAGCATAATAACACCATGAAATGGAATCAAAGCTATCTTATATTAATTCCAGTGATCCTGTACATGGGTTAAATAGAAACAACTATCTGCTTATAAAATTCTACAATCTCTGTTGTTCTCTATGCTCTCCTCTACCACTCTATAGCTTACAATGGGAATCTTTCACTGATACAAGCGAGGGTGTATTTTTACGAGTTTTTTCTTCTACAGCTCTAAGCTATCTAATCAAATTAAAAGCTACCTACTTAACATTCAATACAAATGAATGCCTTCATATCCGACAGATGAGAGCAACTCTCAATATATGTTTACAATCTACAAAACATAAATGTGAATACGCTCCCCTAGCTATTACATTAATTCTCTATTATTCAAATTCAAAACGCGCTCGAAATGTGTGTTGGTGCATTTTCAGCTATCTTTGCCTTTGTGCTTGCTTTGTTGGCTTGCATAC
>JASDQU010384407.1:0-11064 GCA_032191745.1 Picea mariana | reverse complement strand
TCATTAGCTAACAATAGTCTTTGAGTTTGTAATTCCCTCCAAAAGGCTTGTGGGTTTTCCTTCATCATCTTCAACTACATGCCTTGTTCTCTTAACCTCACAAATTTACCTTTTTGCTTCTTCACAATCAACATATATAGAGTGATATTCCATTTGTTCTTGTCTGTTATGTACATTGCTCATGTCACCCAATACACTTTTTTGAACCATGGGTTCAATGGAAAATTGTTTGACATTGGCCTTCCTATCCCTAGGTTCTTACCTTTGTGATTTTCCAATGTTGTTCAGATTGCCTCCATTAGCTCCTTGCATTGATTTGTTGTTTCATTGGTTTCATACATGAAACCCAATTAGGAGCTAGTTATTTCAATGTCTACTTCAAAGATTTCTACATTTCCTACAGTAACAACTATTGTGTTTTGTGGAACTTGTGTACTAATAGAAATTCTTCTAAACCTCCTTTATGTCCACTTGATATCTATGAAAAATCAATCATGGTTCAACAACATCTCCTCCTGGCAATTGCAAGTCATGAAAGTTGATATATTGTCTATGATGTTTGTTGAAATCATCATGTAATATACATATAATATGGTTTTGTTTGTTGTAAGCCTATAGAGTCTCTTCATCAAAGTGTGTGCCTTCCTTGTTTCCATCTAATGATTCCCCTTTCCTAATCCCCTAATATTTTGTTGACAATAGGGTGTGTGTTTTCTATAAACCTTTCCATTTAAAGGTTCCTTGCTCTTCCATTGAAGTCACGTACTAGCATTACATACCCTTTTTCTTCAAATTATTATGTATTTTAGTAGGTGGTGATACAACTCTTCATTGTTTAGTCCTTATCTCTTTTAAAACTCTAATTTGGAGGGGGGAAATAACATGTATTTGAGAAGGCGCCAGTGCTTCCCTATTGTTATTCGAACAAAAATTATTGATTGTTTTTGTTGGTTTTCTTCAACTTTATGGTGTCTTGCAAATCCTCCATTATGATGCATGCAATGTCTCCATATCCTTTAAGATTACTTGATCCTTGGTTTTGTGTTGACCATGTTTGTCCCTAAATTTCTTGAATTATACAACCTTCATGTTCATGAGTCTCAACTGGTACTAAAATATCTCATCATTTTGCTAGTGGCCCCAAACTACAACCTCTCCTCCAAAGGTAGCCTCTGAAATTCCATGCCATTATTTTCAAATTGCCTTAGGTCATCTTGGTTGTGTCTCCCTATTTTTGAATTTTGCCTTTTAACTCTTATATCTTAGATTTTTCATTCCATAGGATGACCCACTTGTCTTGGTTTCTTACTTCCTTCTCTAGGGCCCATTCTTTCCTTCCTTCCTCTTATTAGGCAGGTGTGAGATCCTCATAAATGAACCATTTGGACCCCTTCATCCTCCTTCTTTATCATAATGTTGGAGCTCTACCCCATTCATTTTGAGGTGTGAAATTCAACAATATTTCTCTACCTCTTTAACTTTGTGGTTTTTTCCCACCATTTCTATGGCTTCTACTGGTCTTGACCATAATATGATATCTCTCAAGGAGCCTCTCGATGTTCGTATTGTGTCTTCATCCTCATTTTTTTCCTTCACTCCTTTGATTATAGTGTTCTCACCCTTCCAGCTTTGTTACTTTTGTTCTTTCAATATGTTAGACCTCGTCTCCTTGGGTGTAACCATGAGACAATTAAATGAAAATATAACCCTAGTAATAATAAGATAAGAGGCTACACATTATCATGAGAAAGTGCAAAATGAGAGGGGGAGGAGGATGCCCATGCACCCACATCAAAGATATAGGTGGACGTAGCGAAGGAAGAGGATCAAAATGTCCCTATAAGATCATTGACAATGGAGAAGGTATCAATGAATTATCTTACCATGTCCTCAAGGGAGAGTCAAAGTTTGAGAGAGTTGGACCTCAAAACCTTGGGAGGAAGTCTAGAACAATTTTTCAATACTGTCCCTACACTCAAGGTAACATGAAAGAACTCGACGAAGGAAAACTAGTGTCATAGAGGGAAAGGGGTAGCAATTGGCCCATTCTAAGAACCAATATGAGGTTTGTGCTTAAATTGGGCACTAGAACTACTCGAGATCCTTGAGTGACTCATCTCCTAGTTGAAGGGCCAGAGCAAGAAGAGGTATGTGGTCTCATAAGATCTAGTGTTGGAAGTGTCATGGGTCTTTCCCTGTCGCGTACTACCACTAAAAAATGGTACAAAATAAATGTAAGAAGTGATACTCCTGACAAAGCATGTCTAAGGAGGTCCTTGTAAGATTTGATATTTATGTGCTAACACGTCCCTTGTAAAAATAGATAGGCATCTTTGGTCTATATAAAGGAAGAAATTAGTGAGGAAACCCCTCGACTTCTAGTAAAGACAAGTGCATACGCACAAAAACAAACTAAGAAAGAACCACAAGAAACATTAGATATTGAAGCAAATTGTCTTGGAAAAGCATAAAGACTAGGTAAAGTCACTAAGCATGAGAAGAAATTAACTCGAGTAAATGTAAACTTTATTGAAAATAAATATGATATACTAACTAGAAGGTTTGATCTCAAATTATTGGGATATTTATAAATGAGGATCTCATTCCAATAGATCAAGTTGAATCGAGGAAGGAAATTTAAAAGCTGAAAGAGGCTAAGAAAGAAGGGAGATGAGCAATAGAAAAGTAGTTAACAAGGACAAATACCAAAAAAAATACTAATAAATAGGGATCTAGTAAATATAGGATCCTCACTTGGAACTATTGGGGCTACCCATGGAAGAGGGTACTAAGTTGAGTGTATTTATAAGATATTAATGTTATCTTGCTTGTGGAAACTTAGAGATATGATGAATCTCATGTCTCTAATATGGATGGATTTACTCCATGGTTAGTTTGAAATAAAAGATCTTCTTGCAAAGGTTTTGGTGGCATAGCTTTCTACATAAGACAACTCCTTACACCATGAATTAAGATTAGTAAGAAATATATTTTCAACCAATATATTTGGATGGAGATTTCAGACATTAAAACCATCATAGATCCATCTTAAGCCCAGATCTATCAACCACTGAGAGGGATTAAAAACAACTCATGTGCAAACCTCTCAATGCTGAAAATATTTGGATCGGTTAAGATAGATGTTTTTATCTTTTCATTTATCTTTTTTTACTTTTATGTCATATTTTTTGTCTTTTTTCAGTTAGATATCAAAGGTCAATTTTTTTTCATTTTAGTTTATGTAGATTAACCATGTTACACATTTCATCCATATTGGGTTGTATGTTGCATCCAGTTTCTCTTTATGTAAAAAAAAATCTAGAAATCTAATATTTCAGACTTATAAATTCTAACTTTTACAAGAAAAACAATTTGCATAAAAGTAGCCCTTTCAAAGGCTTAGAGAATGATATTTATTAACTAAGAAATGAAGGTAGAATTCTTTTACTAGGAGACTTTAATCCTATAATTGAAAATAAACAAGCTACATTCCTTAGAAACATATCAAATCCCAATCCTCTGTCGTTAGAAGAGGATCTCGATTTGATGGGAATTTACAAAAGAATTTATGAACATTTAGTTGAAAACTTGTTTGGTATAGAAGTTATAATATTACGTAGTTGTCATGACCTAATAATTTGTATTAATGGTTTAAAGCAATGGTCAAATCTAAATCAAATCACTTATATCCAAGGTCGTGTCAATAATGTATTTGATTGTGGTATATCAAACATAATGTTAATGAGTGAAATTCATAATATTAATTTAGAGGATCATGAGTGTGACTCAGATCATGCATCCTTAATTTTAATTGTAAACTTAGACCTTCACAAGAAGCTCAATAAAGATTGACTTACTAGAAAAAAATCACTAGGTCGTCTTAAGAAAAAACAAAATAGAATTTTTTCTAAAGGATCCAACTAAGGGATTAAACCTTCCTATAAATGATCACAATAATGAGAACGTGTATCATAACTTTATAGTGAAACACTAAACCTATATGAATAAGTATTCTTGTTAGTGCATATGATGCATGCTAATGTTTACTTCGACATACTTGTTGTTCTCATCAATGCTTTATGTACATTGAATGAGTTAAGCTTGTGTAGCTTTGTTTGGCTTGCTTTCCCTTCCTTTATGGTGAGATTCATGGCATGCATAACTTATGTTGATGTTTCCCTACTCCATAGAAGCAAGCTTTTGTATTTGTATTGCATTCAATATTCAAATTTGACCTCTTCTTGATTTGCAGGATGTTGTATAATATAAGAGAAAGTGTTGCTAAGTTTAGACGTCCCCATTTACACATACTTACACAAACTTTCCTCCCACAACTCCTTTCATCATTCCCATCTTCATGTTTTACATCTAAACCTCTATGCATTGGTTCTTACTAGTGTTATTATCACGCCATGGGATGTTAAGCTTCAAGTCATTTTGCACTTTGATCTCTTACTATATGTTGAAGTTGTCTATGTAGTATTGTTGTTTTCATTTGGCATGTTTTCTCTAATATCCCTTCATGTAGCATTCTTGCATGTGATGTTTCAATGTCTTTCTATCCAATGGGCACCTTTATTTTTCTATATCCCACTCGTCAAACCATTTCCTGCATTGTCCCTACGTTTTTTCTTCGTCCTTTTTAGCTGAACTTAGTTGATTTTAACTGAAATAGTGTCATTATCCATGGCTACCCTTTTTTATATCTATATAGAACCAATTTTCTTAATGCCTCCAATTCTATTGGGTATAGTCTTGTCTTGGCTAGGAATATCTTGTAAGGAGTGGTGTTTTTTACCCTTAAACAACTTGTTATCATTGGTTGTTGTACTTGCTTAATCTTATTCCATATGTTTTTGGATATACTTGGTCCCTATACTTCACATCCATAAAGCAATATTGGGGTTATGAGCATTTGAAAGAGGGAGCACAATGTTTGCCAATGCTAAAGCTTTGTTGTCCTGCATCTATTGTGTAGCAGGAAGAATGCCTTCCAAAGGCTCCTTATAATTTTTTCCTCATACATGCATCTTAGCTTAGCCTCTCATTGAAATCTTGTCCCAAATATTTATAGTTTTGGGAACTATCTCTAATTGCTCACCTCTAAAGTTGATTTGTGGTTGTTTTCTTCTATTTTTTAGCAAGAAAACTACTACCTTAGTTTTGTTTGTGTTCACGTTCATCTAACTCAATGCTAAAGGACTCTAAGGCCTCAATGTTATCCTATACAATATGTAATTTCCTAGTTCACATCATTTGCATACAACAAAATCTTTATGATAATCCTCGTTATATTCACCCATCCCCCACCTTTGTTGTTTATCCATTCCTCTAGCTTATCTATGTAAAGACCGAACAGTGTGTGAGAGAGAGAGGGAAACATTGTTCCACCTCAATGTCAATGTTGAAGCTCTTTGAAATACCCTCTACAATTATGATTTTAGCCTCTACTTGCTCATATAACATGTGTATTGTTTACCTCCAACCATTTAGGACCACCACTTCTCCCTCAAGAGGGTGTCACACCTCTCCCATAGTTTCTCCCTCATGAGGGTGTCATACCTCTTCCATAGTTTCTCCCTCAAGAGGGTATTAAAGGCCTTTCTGGAATCGACAAAATAGAACCACAGTACTTCTCATTTTGTCTCCTAAGTCTTTTCTATTATGTGGTCAAGTGTGAGGCGATGGTCAAAGGTGGAGTGCTTTGGTAAAAAACCATCTCACCCTTTTGATCTTTTTTCATTTTCCTCTGCTCAATTACTCAAGTTTTTCTCCATAATACCTCCTATGATTTTCACAGACACTAGGCTAATCATAATGGTTATGTAGAGCCCCTAGTTTTTCTTTGTCTTCCCTTTGAAAATGGGTAAAATAAGACTTGTTACCCAACTACTTGGAAACCCCTATTTAACCATATTATTGAGTAATATTGTTATGTGTCGACTGAGGGAATCCTTTCCATGTTTCAACTATTGTGATTGTATCTTTTGGATGTCTTTTGTTTTTCCCAAAGTTATGTTCTCAATACCCACATGCACATCTTCTTTTGTGGAGACTTCTTTCTCTATGTTTATTTATGGTGGTTGATTTATCCTCGTTCGATTATAATGCAATTTTCTCACATGACAGAACCATTAGGCCAATGTGATGTCATTAGCTAACGATAGTTTTGAGTTTGTAATTCCCTCCAAAAGGCTTGTGGGTTTTCCTTCATCACCTTCAATTGCATGCCTTGTTCTCTTAACCTCAAAAATTTACCTTTTTGCTTCTTCACAATCAACATATATAGAATGATATTGCATTTTCTCTTGTCTGTTATGTACATTGTGTTGACAAAGTGTCCTCAAACACGTAATTTTATTAATAAGGAAAAAAGTGATTACAATTTGAAGTGAGAACTCATAATATACTCTTTAACATCACTTGAAGAAGGAGCTAGTTTATATAGCTCAACTCTAAACTAAAAACTAGGAGAACAATCGATCACATAATCACATGAGTATGATAAGTGTCCTTTACATAGAAGCTAGGTGTATGTATCGTAACAAACTAGAATAAATTAATTTCTAAAAACATTTATACTAGAAATACTTCGACTATAGAACTTTAGGATTATGAGGCTAACAATTCCCCCTTTAATCCGGAAGTTCATTTTTACAAATACCAAGTTCATCTCTGAACTTAGTGAACTTTATTCTACCAAGAGGTTTGGTAAAAATATCTGAAGTTTGATCTTCAGACGGACAAAACTGAGGCTTGATGATGAGCGATCTGATGAAGTGGTACTTGGTGTCGACGTGTTTAGTATTTGAATGAAATATTGGATTCTTGGCCAACTTTATTGCTGACTGATTGTCGATCAATAAGGCAGTTGGTGATTTCCGAGTTTCACCAAGATCCTGTAAAATTCTGCATAGCCATACAATCTCACATGTTGCTTCCCAAGATGATATGTGCTCTACCTCTACTGAAGAATTTGCAATTGTTGTCTGCTTTTTACAATTCCAAGATATTGTTGTTGAACCCATATTCATTAAATAACTTGAAATGGATGTTCTATCATCAATGTCACCTGCAAAATCAACATCTGAATATCCAACATCTGTAAAATGTTTGTTCCTTTTGTAGAGAAGACCAAAGTCTTTTGTACCTTGAATGTTTCTTAGTAACCTTTTTTTTGAATTCCAGTGAATTTCCCTTGGATCCTGCATAAACCTTGAAAGTATATTGATTGAATATGACAAATCTGGTCGATTATTTGTCAAATAAATGAGACTTCCAACCAATTGCATGTACTTTGTACTGTTTGCCAATTCCCCCCCTTCAAATTTTGAAAGTTTCAATTTTCTCTCCATGGGGGTGAGAGAAGGTTTACAATATTCCATGCCAAATTTCTTTAACGATTCAGTGGCATACTTAGTTTGACTAAGGAATATTTGGTTAGGATGTTGAGATACTTCAACTCCAAGATTGTAACACCCTGTTTCCCCCAGTTTGTAAAAATAATTGGACTGGCCAAGAACTGTGGCAAACTCAGAAATGTGAATATGTGATGTGAATGGACCTTGTGGAAAAGGTCGATGAATGTGAATAATATTATGAATTTATATTGCAGGACTATTGAGAGGGGATATGCCGAAAAAGAGACCACGATGGCTGCAGAGAGGCGGTGGAAGGCACCTGGAAAGGTGGCATTAACTTCCACTGAAAATCAATACCGTATTTGGACTTCACTGGCCCGGAGAACCAAAAGCGGCTCGCTGGCCCCGAATTTAATGTCTCACAGGATGGTAGGTAGATGGATCCTCATGAATTAATGAGGGATGGGGAGGTGAACCACCCATCCATAGAGTCGTCAAGCCTGACCAGCGCGAGGGAAATCACGCCACACGCAACCTCGCAAGAGGATAAGGTGTGGGGGAGAAGCAATTGGGGGCAGACGCGAGGGGAGTAAGAGAACTCTGGCGATATGCAGAGTGAGTGATAGCAGAGAGGGAGGAGAGTAACCTTCACTCCTGGTCACTGGCAAACAAAGACGCAGTCTCACAGCATCATGGTCTCAGCTCGAGGGTGGCTAGTGGTAAATACACTGGGAGTCATTGAGCCTACGGTTGGGTGGAAACGAGTACCCCTCTCAGTAGTTGCATAAGCCCCTGGTGTTACTTTCTGATAAGTGTTTTGCCTTTGACATCTTGAATTATATGTATGCTAACATCTATGATCATAAGCTGTGAAATGGTGAATGACTTCATTATAAGAATTTTTGTATGATATTTTGATCAGCACTGGTAGTTGTATGTTTATAATGGAAAGACTACGTATGGCTTCTTATTTCATAAGTTGTTATTTACATGCGTACTGATCTAATTCAGACTTCACGTCTGGTTCTCGGGAGAGCGATACCCTTATCTGTCTCAGATAGTACCCTGGGTAAACTTCCCCATAGAGATACCCTTCTCAAACACCCACCAAGAACCTGGAGAAAGGATGTGAGGGCACAAGGCCTTAAGAAATCCCTAATAGGTATCGAATCGATGGACGGGATCCCATCAGGAGATCTGTGGTCACTCACGATCGTCAGATAAGAAGAAGAAGCTGGAAGCATAAGTACCTTAACCTTGATAGGTGTTAATAGATGGATGAGATTCCGTCGGGAAATCTGTGGTCACTCATGACCGCTAGATTTGGTAGGAGAATGTAGGATGTTAAGTGCCATACCCCTGTGACCTTGTGTGTCTTCATGGGTAGCGAAGATATTGGGATCGTAGATCCCCAAGGTCCATGAGAACATCTGGACCGTTGATTTTTCCATGTCCAAGGAGTCGTGGGAGAACGCACAAGTTAGGAACCTGTCTGAGTCGTCAGATCTTGGCTGGAAAACCCGACAGCCATTGGATTTGTCAGGAGATATCTGAGGGTCAAACCCCCAGTGAATAGGGGCGAAAACCCCGAAGTAGATATGGACCGTCCGATTTAAGGAGGCTACGTGTTGCGAGATTACCTGTTTCGGGAAAACGGGAATCGCGAATTCGGAAGTCCTGGTGACGAGAGATCGGGACTTTCCATGGTGGAAACCCCAAAGCAGTCGTGGACTGTCCAATTTAAGGAGGCTACGTGTCGTGAGATTACCCGTTTCAGGAAAACGAAAATCGCAAATTCGAAATTCCTGGTAACGAGAGATTGGGACTTTCCATGGTGGAAACCCCGAAGCAGTCGTGGATCGTCCGATTTAAGGAGGCTACGTGTCACGAGATTACCCGTTTCGGGAAAATGGGAATCGCGAATTCGGAAGTCCTAGTGACGAGAGATCGGGACTTTCCATGGTGGAAACCCTGAAGCAGTCGTGGACCGTCCGATTTAAGGAGGCTACGAGTCGCGAGATTACCCATTTCGAGAAAATGGGATTCGCGAATTCGGAAGTCCTTGTGACGAGAGATCGGGACTTTCCATGGTGGAAACCCCAAAGCAGTCGTGGACCGTTCGATTTAAGGAGGCTACATGTCAAGAGATTAACCACATCGAGAAACCGGAGATCAAGAATTCGGGAGCCCCATGGTCGAGAGTTCAGACTCTCGTGATGATAAGTCCCGATGAATGGACGAGATTCTTTTGGAGGATCTCAGGGTCTATACGACCGTCAGATGTGAGGAAGAGATGCCAGTTTTAAGCTAGGGCATGAATGCGCATTAGAGTAAGTAGCGAGTAGATCTGGACGGCCAGAGTCCACCCGCCCAGATCGACGGTTGAGGCTTCATTCCGGAGCCCCCCTGCCATTCTGCCTTTAAGGGGGGGGTCCGGAATCGAACGCGCAACTCTTGAACGGTTAGGATTAATTCGCCTTGATCAATGGTGCTCAGGCGAATTCCGGACCCCCCTTGCCATTCTGCCTTTAATGGGGGGGGGTCCGGAATGGTGTGGCGTGTGAAGTGGGACCCGTCTCCTGTCACGTCACCCACCGTGTCGTGCTTCCCTATTGCCACCTGTACTCCACTCAAACGCGCGATAGGGCCTGTTCCAATTGGCCATTCTCTAACCCTGTTGGGATTTGTCCCTATTGGCCAGTCACTAGCCTTGTCAGGGTTCGGCAGTTGCAAAGTCGAACGATTTGACATCTCTGTAGTGTCGAGTCGCGAATTATTGAGAGGCAGCATGGTTATTTGACCTGTGATCATGACCCACGATCACATGGGAGCAGAGAGAGAGAGAGAACTAGTTTATGCTAGGCCTCTGTAGATATTTCGGGGGCTCTGATTCTGCAGGAAGCAACAAATTTTTTTATTATGGTAGTGGTTGTGTGACAAATTGGTATCAGAGAATGGTTACAACACTTGGCCTGCTTGGGCCCATGCACGAGCCGCGTAAGAAGATATTGTCATCTGTGTTTTCTCCTTAAGAAGAAGGATTGCATAATGAAACTGTAATCTGGGACATGAACTGCGTTGTCCTGTTTTAGTGTTACGAAGGCTACCTACTAAAGTAGGTAGAGTCTCTTGCAATTGAGATGGCTGGATAGATAAGGATTAAGACCCAAATGAAAAACCCCTGTTATATGGGTATACATGTGAAAATATGAATTTATGCGTCGGTTATAAAAATGTATCTAACTCTTGACTAACAACCAGCATTTGTCTTTTCACCCAAGCGGACGATCAGCCGCGGGAATTTACAGACGCAGAAAATGGTGACTCACCAAGAGGTGGGAGAAGGCTCCCACAATAGAGACTAAGAGTTTGACGAAAGAAGAGCAATAGGAACCCCTCCAGATCTAGCCGAGACTGTGAGGAGTCTCATGGTTGAATTGCAAAGCTGCAAGGTCGACAATGAAAGGATGATGAAAGAACAAGAAAAGCAAACTGAAATTAATGCATTTTTACTGCAGAGATTATCCAACCTACAACGACAAATGCAGCATGAACCCAAGATGCAGAAACATGGTCATATCAGTGGCCATACTGAGAGGAGCACCTCAAGGAAGGTCCACCCCAGAGGTAAAGGACCAGTGCCAGATGATTCCTCTGAGAAGGAAGCTGGCGATTCAGAAGGCTCTTCTAGCAGCAGGACTAG
>JASDQU010384406.1:0-11099 GCA_032191745.1 Picea mariana | reverse complement strand
CTTCTTCTTGGTTTATGCACCTCAATAATAAACCTATTGGATTTTTCCAGAACAATAAGTTGCCATTGATGCAGAAATTCATGGCTTTGAGCTTTAAAGCCCTTCCTTGTGTTTTTGTCAAATCTGAAGGGACTGATAAAGTTTGCAGAAAATGAATAATGTGACTGTACCATTTTAAATTAGCTAGGTGAGCTGAGACTTGCATTTTCTCACTTCTTTTATCCTCTGAAGACTGAAAATTATCTGCATTAACACTTACCAAATTTATTTCGAGCAGTTTACAATTTTCTTCTGCCAGAAGTTTGGCAAGGCCCTGACCCTTCACAAGTTTTGCTAGTTTAATTTCAACATCAAATTCAATTAACTTTGCTATCCACTTACTCCTTTTCCCATCTATGTCGGGTTGTATAAGCACATCTTTAACTGAACTGGAGGGTACGTAAGCTATTACCTTGGCTTGAAGGATGTAAACTCTGAAAGATTTTAATGAATTGATAAGTGCATATGCTTGTTTCTCCAATAATTCATACTTTACCTCTGCATCCCTCAAGACTTTACTGAAGAAGGCAACCGGTTGCTCCTGATCATCGACATTTTTCTGCAAGAGTACTGCTGCAATTGTATCTTTTGAAGAAAATGAAAAGATATAAAATTCCTTGGCGAAGTCGGGGCTGATCAAAACAGGGGCTGTCGTAATGGCTTCCTTGATAGCATTGAATGAGTGTTTGGCTTTTTCAATCCATTTTACCTCGGAGTTATTTCTCAACATAGCAGTAATATGCTTTGTGAGTTCTGCAAAGTTTTCTATAAACCTCCTGATAAAGTTTATAGTCCCAAGGAAAGACTGAATGTCCTTCTTTGATCTAGGAAGAGACAGATTTTTAATTTCTTCTACTCTTTTTGGGTCGATTTTCACCCCATCAGCTGAAACAATATGTCCAAGTAATTTCCCTTCCTTAAGTGCGAAATTTGATTTTTTTGGATTAAGAGAAATGCCATACCTTCAACATTTTAGGAATGTCTTTTTTAAGTGATACAAACGAAGTTCATGGCTGCTCGAAAAAACAGTGATATCGTCAAGATATATCAAGACAAATTTATCTTTCTCTCCAACGAAAGCAATGTCCATCGCCCTTTGGAATGTCTCTTGTGCATTCATCAATCCAAAAGGCATCTTTTCGTACATAAACATACCCCATGGAGTAGTAAAAGTAGTCTTTTCTTTATCGTCCGGATGGACAACAATCTGGTTGTATCCAGAAAGCCCGTCAATAAAAGACATCACCTTTGATCCTGACACCTTCTGCAAAATATGTTCCATTTTGGGAAGAGGGTAGTTGTCCTTCCTAGAGCACTTATTCAAATTTTTGAAGTCCACGCAGACTCTGATCTCTCCATTCTTCTTTCTAACCGGTACAAGATTTTCAATCCATTCTGAATATCTGAGAGGTATGATGATGCGGGCATCCAATAGTTTTTTGATTTCCCTTTCCATTGTAGGCAGCAACAAAGGATTAAAAGATCTAACTTTCTCCCTAAATGGTTTGGTATCTTTGTTTAAGGGAATCTTATGCTAAATTACCTCTGTGTCGAAAGTCTTCAAGTCATCATATTTCCAAGCAAAGATGTCAGCAAACTCCTTTAGCAATTCTCCATAATCAACCTTTTGTTTTTCAGTCAAATGTGAAGCTAAGTTGACATATTTAGGATCATGTTCACTAGCTACATTATACTGCAAAACTTATGAATCTTTTTCCCCTTTTTCCAATTTGACAGCCACATCATTATTATCAAAAATCCTTTCTAAAGGGACCAAACCTTTAGGAATTGTGTTGGTAGACAGATGTACTATTTCATGTGCTGCAATTTTGCTTCTCAATTTTGGATTCTCAATTTCATCGTCATGTTCATTCTCCTGATCAATTTGCAAGTCTGCAAACTCATCTATCACTGCAAGAAATCTAGTGAGTTCAGCATCGTCTTCAAAAACCTTCCAAAATTTTACATTATCAAGGAGGGATGGCCTATATTTAACTTGAATTTCGTAATTCAATTTATGAGGAAGAGGAGGTATGAAAGCATAGGCTGACACACCTAATGAAATAGCCAATTCATTCATTGCTCTAGGTACATATGAAATTTTAAAATCTGCAAAAGTATGAATCACCCTCAAAACTTCATCTCTATATGCTTTCAACCTGACATGTTTTTCTTGAAAGGACTTATTCACCTGCTGAATGATTAAATCTGCATCTCCAAATACATGCAATCTTTTAACCTCCATCTCGTTGGCTGCATTTAATCCCAAAAGTAGTGCCTCATACTCTGCAATACTGTTCGTCACTTTAAAATCAAGTTTAAAGGACAAATGAGAGGTTTTCTTAGAAGGGGAAATCAGTACTACCCCTGCTCCTGCTGATTCTTTGGTACAAGCACCATCAAAGAACATGGTCCAAAGATCGTCCTCTGTTGCTTCTGTGGACTGAACTGCGGGCTTTCTAAGCAGCAATGCATCTAGTAATGAATCATCAATTTGTAAAATACAAGATCCCATACCTGTGGCGACAGAATAGATAAGATGATTAGATGGATTTTGTTCGTCACTGATTACATATGCCAGCTGTGATTCCCTATATAACCTTTTGTTTACCCCTCCAAAAATAGGGATAGTAGAGGAAGAGAGATCCATTTGAAGAGTGCCACCTAGCCTCTTCCTCCACGATCTTGATAACAGACATCCAAATTTAGGTGGTATGTCTGCCACTACTATATACATAACCATAGTTTTCATGGACGCTTGGGTTAAAGTTACAACCAAGTCCTTGATCATTTCGAGACATTTGAATTTTCGAGAATCAAAAGAGAAAAGATCGTGGTAAGACTTGGTGATCTCTAGCCCAAGCTCATCCATGACCGCCTTCGGCATTAAATTGTGAGAAGCACCAGAGTCCAACAAACAGTTATGTAATGTTTTCTCATGAATATTTAGAGAGATGTAAAAGGGAGGATAGATTTCATCTCTATCTTCTATCATTTGGCCCAGAGTAATGGTTGGCTTTTCATCATATATGTTGAGAATATTAGCAGAAGGGGATGTAGATTTGGGGTCCAGAGTTTTAAGGATATCCTTTTTGAATATTTCATTTTTCATTAACTCAACCAGAGGAATGGGAATTTTAATTTTCTGTATTTCAGCCTCAAAATTGAAAGAGTATGGGACTTTATCAAATACTTTTACCTCATTTAAAGGAGCTTTCTGAATGATTTGTTGTTCAACAGGGGCTTGACTTTCCGGAATTTGTTGCTTGACAGGGGCAGCAGTCTTCTTTGGAGGAGCTGATGCTTTTGCTTTTGAGGGATCTGTTTGTTGATTCTCCGATGTCTGATATTTTCGCTTAACAGGGGTTGTGCTCTTTTCAGGAGAGGCTGGTGTGTTCTACTGGGAAGTATCAGACTTAGATCGGAGATTATATCTATTCTTATCTTTCATCGTAAAAATGCCATCATCAGTAGAATTATCCTCTGTCTGTTCAGTCATCAATGCCTCTTCATAGTCGTGTTGTGTCAGACAAGATTTCCCTGTCTCTTCTCCAACACAATGAATATTATCTTCTCCATCTTCTTGATAATCACCTTCATCTTCATCCATCACAACATTCTGAAGAGGGGCCTTTATTCTATGATCTTCAGTAGGATTCTTTTCTCTTTGCAAAATCTGTGTTGGCTGATTATTTCTTCTGAAGTTGTTAGGATTTTGATTTGGGTTCCTTCCTGCATAATCATAAGTGCCTCTTCCCTTCACAGGCTGCTTATTTTCAATATTGAGCTTAGATATCTTAGAGGTTAGAAACTCTAGTATCTTAGCCATTTTATCTAACTTTGGGTCAGCACTTGATGAAGAAGAAGCTTCATTCCTTGGCCTTCTCCTATCAGAATTTCCCTTTAGCTTTTGAGAGGCTAAAATATTTGATTCCACCTCAAGGGTATCATCTTGCATCAGAGATAGTGTAGGTGACCTCCTTTCTCTCAACAATAAATAGAACTCTGAGTCAAAAGTATCAGAATATGTGATTTTGGCAAAAGCATCTGAAAGTTTTATCTCTGCTGGTATTTTACTGTACATCCGATTAAACCTTTTAGTGAAATCAGAGACTGACTCACCATTTTGTTTCCTTAGATTTCCAAATTATGTGATATAGTATATAAAATCTCTTCTATCACCCCAATGTTTCAATAAGGTATCATCCAATTGCTCGATTCCAGCTATGGAACCAGCAGGGAGTTCTTTGAACCATTTCCTAGCATGGCCATCTAAGCTTTGGACAAAAAATCATATCCAAACATCTTCCTCTTCAATATTAAGGTTTTCAGCATAACTATATAAAGCCTCAATATGTTCTTCAGTAGACACATCACCTTCACCTGTGAATTTGGGCATATACTTCTGATAGTCTCCTGTTGGCATGGTTGATACTGGGTTTGGCAATATAAGTGGTGCATACCTAGCAGCTAGGATTTGTTGCATTTTAGTCAAAGGAGGCGGTGCAGCCATAATGATCAGGGGTGAGAAAGGTGATAGTTTCTTTTTCGAGTCTTCAACACTGGGGGAATGTGAAGGAGGTGAATCTTCTAATGGGAAAGAGGTCTGATATGAGGCTCTGTAAAAATTTGCAAGCTGTCCAACTAAGTTTTCTTCACCTTTAGCAGATAGCTCTTGGAGAAGATGTTCAACAGCAAGGAGGCTAGTATAAATGTTTAAATGAACTTCTTTTTGCTGTGAATGAAAAGACTCACGAGAAGAAGAACTATGATTTCTTTCTAAAGTCTTGGATGCTTTTTCAATCAAATTTGAATCTGTCAATTTATCATCATTGCTATTTTCCTGTTGATAAAAAGGAGTTTGTTCTTCTACAGTATTTGCAGCTACTTTTTCATCAGTACTCTTTGAAAACAATTCAAATTTTTCTGTAGTAGATTTTCCAGAACTAAAAAGAAGATTATCTTCTGTATCTGATTTTGAGGCTTGACCCTGAATTGTCTTTCCTTTCCTGAGAATTAGTTCTAGATTGGGCACTGGTGTGATAGGTGATTCTTGAGGATTCACCCTAGTATTAATCCTCTTAGGAGCCAGGATGAACTTGTGGAGTCGCCAGATAGATAATTACAACCAATAAAACATCTAATCTTTGTCTATCATCAAAGATTAGTTCTGTGTCGTATCCCAGGAAAGTAGAACTTAAATTTCGATTCCCCGACAACGGTGCCAATTTGTTATCACTCCAAGAAACTCCTTAGGGTTGTAGGCTAAGAATGCTTGGTAACTTAAGAAAATAATCTATAGGTATGCTTGGAACAATGGGATCACTCAATGATTAATGTAATAGACAACTCATCATACATTCAAATGAAACAGTGCTTTTAGAAAACAATAATTAGATCAAGTATTTTAAAAGGAAAGGATGAAGAACACTAATTTTGATTGCCAAATACAACTGGTGTAGGGCTTAATGCAAGATAGAAAGAAATCCTTCACTTCAAGTCTATGAGCTCAATAAAGAGATGACAGTCTTTATAAGCTAAGATAAACTGAAATAAAGTACAGAAAAGGATGCATGAATATTTCTGATATTGAAAGCAAAAGGAGACTGTAATTTTATTATGCAATAAGAGTCTATACAGTAGCACAAAACGTATTCCCAGTTTGAACCCTTGTCTCTTAGAAAAGATAGGCATTTATAGCCTTTTACAATCGGTTTTTAAGATCCTGAAAACTTGGATCTGTAACTAAAAATAGAAAATAAAACTAACTAAGGCAATCGATAACAAAGACTAGTTGCTAGAACTCGAACTGTCTTCTATATCAATATTTGACATCTGTACTTCATCAGCTTCCGGACTTTGTTGTGTCATGGAAAAGTAAAGGCACCTGTCTTATGTAGCTGGATTTCTTCAATTAATCATAGTCGAAACTTTAGGAGACAGATTTAGCATTTGGTTTTCAAAATTTCCACGAATCTCTGATGCTAAGTATTTTCTGACTAAGTGGTTAATCCTTTGATGCTCTTGAACTTCTTTAAATACTTTGAAAATCACCTTGCTCCATCTTTATCTTTCAAAAATTCTTTTTGTGCTTTCACCAGCTAATTCACCTTATGATTCGCTGGTTAGCTGGTGAAAGCTCTGCCTTTCACCAGCTAACTGGTTGTAAATTTACCCTTTGCGCTGGTGAAAGCTTTGTCTTGGCAAAAAAGAAACTTTCACCTCCAAAACTGTTATTTTATCAAAAACTTAGCGTGTCTCTACTTTATCTCCTTGCATATTCACAACAACCTGGGCTAGCACTTGTAGATCTGGGTGCGACTTATGCTTCTGCTTCAATTTTCTAATTTTCCTCTTAAGGCATTTTGCTAACCACCATAAACTGTTATAATCTTTGGCGATTTTCTTCTTTCTCTTTTTCTCTTTGACACTTTCACGAGCCAACTTCTCAAATGTTGCATTTGTCTCTGCGAAATTATCAAACAAAGTTTTGTATCTCGCCTTGATTACTCTTTCTAAAACCTCCTGTTGAGCAATCACTTCTTTTAGTTGTTTAATTTTTTGTGATTTATTTGACTTTTTGCTCTTTGATGTTTCACCTTCATCAGTGGGAGTAAAAGTCTCACAATCCTGTGCAAATTCCATGGAGTGTTCAGGGCTTTTAATGTCTGGACTTTCATCTTCTTCCTCTGGATCTGTTTCTGAGTCTGTGTATGGTAGATTTAGAATATTTGTCTTCTTTTCTGTAGGCTGCTCTGAAGTGGTTTCAAAATCTAATTTTTTCTTTGACCTGTGAGACTTTATGTTGGAAATCCTATCTTCTGGTGGTCCTGGAAGAGTTCTCCTCTTCCTCGAGCTACTCTGAGGAGTTAATTGTCTTTTTCCATCTCGCTTCTTCTCATTCATGGGCTGAGTTTGGGTTTCAAAGCCTTCCCAAAAAAGAAAATGTTGCCAAGTCCTTCCTCTTTGTCTTAGTTCCTCTAGAATTATCAATTTGATCAGGCCGAAATGACAAAGAGTGTTTTTCATACTTAGAGGTTCAACCCTAATCTTTTTACATACTTTAGTTAGGCTTTTATGAAAGAAGAAAGGTAAATTTAGGAGAGTTTTCCCTGTGAAATGATCTAAGAGCTTGAAATGGTATAACATCAGCTTGTCATACCTGCCTTATGAGGTTATATAGAGTTGAATTCCTTTGAATAGGTCCTGCCATTCATCCTCCAAATGAGAAATTGGCATGTTTTTCTTCCATGTGACATTTCTGAATTCTGCCTTAAGATATGCTCTGAAATTGAGATTCTTGGTTGTTGTTGTCTTGAAACAACTCTGGCCTGATCTAGGTAAGTTGGTAGTTGTAGCAATGGGTATGATTTCTAAAGAACCCACACAGGCTTTGTTTCCATCATACGATTTAGAAAATGCTTAAGTTGTTGTTTGGCGGCAACCGTTCTGTAACTTTTCAACATAACCCATGCAGCCTGCGTCTGAGAAGCGTTTTTGCACCTCTGGATGTTCTTGTAAAAAAGACAGACTGTCTAATTCTTTCCTTAACAATGAACCACTGCGTTTCCTTTCCATCTATAACTCGAACCCCAGACAATTTTGCAAACAAAGTCACTGTAATTTTTTGTTTGAGTCAAGGTTTGGCATTGGTGAAAACTCTCGGCATTGTATTTCAAATATGAAACCATAACATATGCATGTGGATAATGTGTGTTGGGGATATGAAGTGTCGATTTGATGTCGCCAGCTAAGAAGTACCGCTCCTTTACTAGTGATGATGAATTTGAATTCGTCATCTCCAACGCCATTATCTCGTGAAGCATGCATTCATGAACATGATCCGCTATGATATCCGATTTAGACGTGCATAACAGAATCCTCATCATTATTCGCTTTCACTAGCGCCTTATAATGATTATGTGACATGTGTTGAGCGTGTCATCTTTTGATTTCTGAAAACGTGGAGGAAACACACATGTTCCGCACTTTCACCAGCTAACGGTCTGCGTGAAAGTACTCCTTAACTATTGAAAATCGTCGTTTTCACCAGCTAGTCATCAACCTTGCAACACGCGTTAGCTGTTGAAAGTAATTTCATGAAATTTTATAGAAAAGACCTTTATGGATCAATTTAATTCTAAGATATGAATTTAAAAGCTAAGTTTTGACACTAGAAGAAATAAAAACAAAATGGAGAAAACTACAGATAACCATGCTATCAATCACAAAATGAAACCATGGTGACTGATTCATTTTGGGAGCTAACACCATCCACGAACAATGTTTCCGAATATAGTGTCATCATAAAAAATTTGCGCGATGCTATCTCACATGGTATTCATTCTCTAGAGGTTCACCTAGATTCTCAGTTAATTGTATGTCAGTTGAACAGCCGTTACTATGTGCGTGATCCAACGTTACTCCGTTGATTCCTATGGGTACGTCTTTTAGAACGACAATTTGATTTTATTACATACTTCCACATTCCTAGAATTTCTAATCATATATCTGATGCCTACGCTAATTATGTTTTAGATTGGCATTTGTCACATTAATAAAGCGAGGAAGACCATTAAATCAATGTACACATTGTAAGATATGAGTAAAGTGGAATATCCCTCTTTATATATTTCCAAAAAATATGGTGTTTATATTACAAAAGGTGGGGATAAAACCATCAAAATACATATACAACCGATATACATGTCCCATGACATCTACTCCTATGGCACTGGATGTGTATCATGAAAGAAAACCATGGTGTTTGGGAGACGTCAGAAGAGTCATACCCATGCTCTAGGTACACCGACAACCTGCCACTACATGGCTTCAGGTAGATCCTCCACCTGAACCATAGGAATCCTCTGTGTCAGACGAGACAGGTTACCCTGCACATTCTGTAGGACTCTCTTCACTTCTCCTCCCACTGCCTCATCTCCCCGTTGCCTCCGCCTATGTCGTAGGAATCTTTCTGGCCATTGCAGACCCACATATGCAATCACACAAGTATCAAATTAATAACACCATCCAAAAATATTTTTTGTCCTCTTTAATACAAAAATACAAAAAAAATGAAATATATAAAAACTTTTACCTATGGCGCCGTAGGAAGCTCCTGGTGGAAGCGGAATATCAGGATCTCCTCTTAAATCGATTCTCGTGTAGAGATAGTCGTCCAGAGCTATGATTTGTCTCCGCCACCAGAAGAAAAAATCATCATTGTAGGGTGTCACCACCCTACCTCCCCCATGCCATTTCATGACATCGATCCATCGCACCATAGCCGGATCACGTGGTTCTCTAGGAATGATCTCCACTCTAGGTCCCGGACCTAGGACTCATTTGAAAAAGAAGTTGCAAAGGATAGAGGAAAACCCGAAGTTTCGTTTCCCCCCTTGCTTGCACTTTGTCAACTGACCTTTCATGTTGGTCAGCAGTGAGGCACACCAGTCATAGACGGTGGGTCTCACACACTCTAGTGCATAAAACATAAGTGGTATCGATGCTTGATGCAACGAGGCCGATCCTATGATCCTAGTAAGCATGAGCACAATAATATTCAGGCTGAGGTTACCTATAGCCCAGATAGGGATTTGACTTCCCACCATGGGAGTCCCTGCAACACAGTGGGCCTATATGTATTCTTCGACCTTCAGCCCACTCCCTACCCCGTGAGACTTGAGGTCCACAACCTCTACTCGGCATGAAAGTCCAGTCAAAAAGTATATGTCCTCTACTTCGATCCTTAATGGTTGTCCATCAAGGATAAAGCTCTCGCTATCAGGATCCTAATAGCCCACCATCAGTTCCAACAACCTCACTTGGGCCCTCGTTCCTTTGAGAGTCCAAAACTTGTATAAACCACATATTTTTAGAAATGCTTGAGCCACCAGATCTCGATCCACTGTTGCATCTACCTCTTCATGCTCTCGCTCTCTCCATTCTAACACCATCCTACAAAAAACCAAATCATTTTTGAGTTAGAAACATCTTTCTTTGCCTTTTGTGCATGTATACGCGGTTTATTTACAAACAGTCATAGGTAGGGCCTTATATATGCCCCCTGTAGTTCACATAGGGGCATATAACTAGTCGTATACGCGACCTATTCAGAGAAACCCACGTATACCAAAAAACCCAATTTGCACCCTTAAAAACTAACAAAATAGAACCTAACTTAAAATTGTAAACCACTGAAATTGAAGAGGATGGGATGAAGAGTTACTTGGTCCAAATGGTGCATGATTCCGTTGCCTATTTCTCCCACGATCATCCCTTAAATTCTGAAGGTGTTTTAGTCCAAATTGCACTATTTGGGTAAAAATGAAAATGATGCAGTAAATTTTGATGTTATTACTATTTATAAGCCATTTCTTACCCACTTGATATAGTTTTATGCTATTGTTTTGTTTAATGGACTAATTCAAGAATGGTTTTAAGTTGGTTTTTGTAGTTTCGACTCTATCTTCTTGCAGATTTCAACGTCATGGTTGGTCGTTTGTCTCCTTGGGTAGGTATATTCATAACCTAGCATATAATATAGGTATCTACTCCATCGTGCATTTTTTTCATAACCTTTCGACTACCATTTTCTATGCCTTAGGTACAAACCCATTTATTGCGATGCATATGTTGATTAAGGTTGGTTGTCATTGATGTCAACCCTTGAAGAAAGCCCCGTAGCACAAAGGCTTGGGTAATGGACCCAATATTGTTTGATGTAAATATGACTCATTATTTTTGTGTCGTGGTTGATAAGAAGTAAATATGGATGAACTCCAAAGTGCTCCCCTTATGGTGAAAGCCCTCACGGGAAGACGCTTTGTGGAGTAAGAGAACCCATGCTTAATTGTGGAATAATGAGATGAAGGAAAGTGATTTTTTCAGGGAAAATATCCTAGATGGATAGTTCTTGTCATTTCATTTCTAGTGGTATGTGGAATGTCACATAGTTCCTCACGGTTAGAGAGTTATGGCCATGAGAAGTTGGAGACCCCAGGTTTGGGTAATGGACCCAAGTTTGTTTGATGGGTAACGGTATGAGTTATGATATATTT
>JASDQU010384404.1:0-11064 GCA_032191745.1 Picea mariana | reverse complement strand
GATATGCAAAAGTACCCCAAGGGGTGGTGAATGTGGTCTTGTATTGATCAGATGGATGCATTTGGATTTGGTTATAGCCAGAGAAACCGTCCATGAAGGATAAAGCCTCATGGCCTGTGCAGTCGTCGATAATTTGGTCCATGAAAGGTGTTGGAAAATTGTCTTTGGGACAAGCGTGATTGAGATTGTAAAAGTCCATGCATACACGGATGGTGTATTATTATTTGTTAATGGGGACAAGGTTGGAGACCCATGAGGTATAGGCGATAAGGTAAATGAATCCAACTGCACATAATTTTTCAATCTCGGCTTTGATGGCCACTGCTTTGGATGGGTGTAGCGGTCGTTGTTTTTGGCGAACTGGTGTGATATCAGGCCAGGTGTCTATGTGATGTTTGAAAATAGAGGGATCAAGGCTAGGAATCTCTATGTATGGCCAGGAAAAAATATTCTAGTACTCTTGGAACAGGGCTTTGTAGGAAGTGATTTCTTCAGGAGTGTTTGCGATGCCAATGGTGATTTCCTTGATGACTCAATTTTTTATGGAAATATCGATTTTGATGGTAGGGGAAATGTTGGCCATATTGCCTTATTCAAAAGAGTTAGGGCTAGGGATGGGGTTGTTGAACCAATTGATATGACCTAATGGGATAAAATCCTTGGTTTCGACTGCATATATGGGGTGTTGGTTAGGAGGTGTGAAGGCTTCCTGTAAAAAGAAGAGCGCTCTATGGTGTAGAGCATCCCATGGGTAGTCGGGGGTGGTTAATTCCTCGAGTATGTCCTTTTCATAGTGGAATTGTTGGGAATACAAGGGATATAAAAGAGTGATATCGGTGATGGTCACCGTGTGGTTATCTTTTGGTGGTGAAGAAGCAGGAGGGATGACACAATGAGATTGTGATGGTTCGCTCGTCATAAACCAAATATCAATATACTAAGGGTTATAAATGGTAGTTGGGCGTAAAATTTTCGTGGGGAAATGAACGAGAGAATTGGGGTGATTTGGGGATAAATCCTCATATAAGTCATCCAAGAACCATGGAGGAGTGGGGAGTGTTTCTGGCTCAGGAGATTTAATATGGAGAATATCTGGTGATGGAGTAGCATTAATCATCAATTCTGTAGGGGGTGTAGGAGTTTGAATGAGGGTCACTTGGCATTGCCTATATTCAATGATCATGGGACATTGATATGTGAAATGATCTAGGGATTTGCAGAGAGAGAAAGGGCATCTCATACATTCATTGACTAAGGTTGTGACATAATGGATGTTGGTGACAAGAGCTAGGGTGGGTGTGTGCTGAAAGCTCTAGCGTACAATTATTAGTGTTTGTAGGAATTGAGGTAACGCTGGACAGTGGTGTGTGTAATGGCCATATTATGAATATATGGCACATGCAAATTTGGTTCGCAGTCCATTGTTACTTGTGTTCTGTGAGATAGCGGCAATATTAGAGGAAGCGATGAGCGGTGGTGGTGCTCGAGGGAGTTGGATGAGATTACGTAACTTAGGGAGAGATGGGAATTTGTTGGTGGGGTGTCCATATTTCTTGCATAGCGTGCAAGGAGGTTGGATGCGTGGGGGAAGTGGAGCTGTGGGCTCTTTCTTCTTTCGCTTTCCCCCAGCTGTAGCAGGGGGATTAGTGGGTGGGGGTGTAGGGAGTATGGTGGGAGTGAGTATGGGAATATGCATTGTGATTCCTTCAGTTTGGGGAGGGAGGGATGGTTGAGGAACCATCTCAGGTGGATATAGATACCAAACTAGGATTTCCAGTACCATATTAGGAAGGGTAAGTATTGCAGCGACCTGGAAATATTGTATACCTAATGGGGGGTAAAAGAAAGGGATTTGAGTAATGTCTTGGGGAACTGTCTCCCAAAATGGGATATGGCCTTAGGGTGAGGTGAAAAGTTGAACTAGTGGATTCGACGTGTTCGTAGGAGATTCTTGAAGGAGGAGCTCTACAACTAGTGGGATGTCAGATATAAGAGAAGCCTCACTGGGAGGAATGGTATCCTCAATGTCAGTTCCTTTGGATGAGATGACACATACCTGATCGGAAGGATGAATGAACGGTGGTGCATCATGGTAAGTTCCTAACAAGGATGGGTCTTTGAAAATACCGGGCCCCATCTTCATAAGTGGGTACACCTCAGGATTAGTGTGGACGAAAGGGAGAATGTTATCGATATTGGCAGAAGGGTTAGGCTCATAATGTGAAACTTGATCAATGGTAATGATCTTCCCGTTATGAGGGAACAACATGGTTCGAAAGACGAAAGAGGCAACTACCTTCATAGCGTACATGTAGCTACGACTGAAAAAGATATTATAATTGAGTGGGACATCAATAAATTCAATGTCAACGAGAATGGTCTTGTCCCCGAGTTCTACAGGGACATTTTGGAAGATCCCTTTGGGAGAAGATGGTCGTCCATCATAAGCTCTTAAGGTAATGGAAGATGGTATGAGTTCGGGGGAACCAAGTTTCTGCCATACAGACTTGGACATGATGCATGTGGATGCACCTTCATCAATGATGCATCGATGAACTGTAATGTTCTGAATTTTAAAGGGGATTTGAAAAGTGATGAGAGCGGGGAGGCGAGGTTCTCTGCTGTTGAGATCAAATGTGATGAGTTGAGTATCCGTAGGGTCGACTTCCCCTAAGGCAGAAAGTAATGACTTTCGCTGAGTGGGACAAGTTTGAAGTACTTCTAAGACTAACATGGAAGTCGAGGATTGTGCCAAGTCATCGACCAAACTGTAGTTATGAGTCTCCCTAGCCTAAGGGTTGTGGACATTCCTATGCAATGGGATGCGAGGGATGTGAAGAGGTGTTTTCGTGTTAGGGAGAGGGATCATTAAAGGGGATCTTGTTGGTGGTGCGATTGTTTTTGGGGGAATGGGAAGAGACTTAGAGGGTGCATGGTATTGATGACTACGTGTTTGTAGAAGGACTTATTCCTCACTAGTGAGGAGGATAGTACGATCTACGAGATTTCTTGGATTGAGATATTTTCACAACTATGGTGGGGTAGGCTACATGTCTTGTTGGGTGTTCATCACTCCTTGGTGTGCAATGGGGTTCTGCAGCACGGTTGGGGATGGTTGTTGCATGTATTGTTGTGGGGCCTGTTGAGGGGTAGGTGGTGCTGAAGGATGTGGTCCATTCACTGAGTCTTTCATCTATTTAAAATCAACGATTTGGGGGAAATGATGAGTATAATGAACGAAATCACCGCAAAGAGCACATGGGAATTTGGTTCGAAGGTTATTTTTATGTTTTCCTTGATGCCTGTTGTTGTTGTCCCCCTGGGGGTTCTGAGTCCCTTGGTTTTGGTTGCCCCTAGTAGGTTGGTTCTGTTGGGGGTGATTTTTGCCTTGACCTGGGTTGTTATTGTTCCGGTTTTTTCCTTTATTTTTGGCATTATTCGACTGATGAGTTGGATTTGTTGTATTCATCTATTCAAAATTATGATATTGTTGAATGGGAGAGGGTTGAAAAAAATTAACTCCAGCGTGAGAGTGTCCTGGTGGTGGAGCCATGGGCTGTGGAGGGCTAGGAAATGGAAAGTACGTATTATGTTGTGTTAATGATCCATAGGGTACATAGGAAGGCATGGAAATTTCGCTAGTATTTAGAGTATAATCTGAGGTAGAGGGAGTACCAACACTTGTTTGGATAGGTGGGTGTATTGTTGGTGTCGACGGTGGCCCACTGATGGGTGGAGGAAGGGCAACAGGGTATGGTTGTTGATAAGGGGGTGGGGCATAATAAGGGGTTCCTCCATATGCCAACGGATATTGAGGTGTGCCATACATTGGTGGTTGTTGGGGTGGTGGATTGTGGTGTGTGGTGGTACCAATAAATCCGCTTGTTCAATGAGACATCCTAGTCTTATATTGGCCAAATAGCACGGGTCTTGGGAGATCAGGGAGTATTGTATACAAGTATCCTGATTGTGAATAGATGAGGTCATATTGTTGAGCCTTACTGATGGCTTCTTCTTCTAATTGAGGGAAGGTGGAAGCCACATCTTTACCGAGGAGAGAGACAAGTGATCTGAGAAACCAATCAAGACATTGTTGTTTGGTGGTTTTTTCTTTGCACAAAATACGCCGCTGATGCCACTCATGAATGTGATCAGTGATATGTGTGGCTGAGGTTTTTTTTAAATCATAGAGTAGTTCAAGACCATTGTCATGACAAATTGGTAATTGTAAGAAGGTAAAAAATGCTTTGGCCAGGGATTCAAAAGTCGCATGGGACCCTAATTTTTCATCTACATACCATTTGGTTGATGGGCCAGTGAGTGCGCATTGAAATAATCGTAGTTGGATGGAATCATCCATAATGTTGTTGGAACAACACCATAAGTGGAAAGTCATGACATGGTTGGTAGGTTCATCTTTTGCCTTTCCTTCAAACTTGGGGATATCTGAAGGTAATTCGGTAGTCATTGCAGGCCATGTGGGGTCATGCAATATAGGATCATTTTTTAGTTTTCTTAGGTCTGGTATGTTGAGAGAGGCCAAGAATGGCATTTGGAGTGGTGGTGGAGGATTAGTTCCAAACATGGTGTGAGTTTTTTGTGAACCTAACCCTTGGGGGGGACTAGGTGGGTTTGTACTTCCCCCTTGAGAGGAAGTCTCCCCCCCGCTTCCGTGTAAAGGAGAGAGAGTGGGAGGTGGACCTTGGGAATTGGGCCCAAGTAAAGTGGAACCAATAAAAGTATATCCCAACATAGTGGAACTCACAGGGGTGTGAGAAGGTGGAGCCGATGAGTTGGAAAGACTAGGAACTCATCCTAGAATAGGAGGGAGGTTTAGAAAGCGTCTGGAATGACGGGGGTTCTGTGGGTCCCCTACGATTTTCGAATAGCTGAGTGGATCTGTGCGAATGGTGATGAGAGTAATAAATAAACAAGATTCTTTGTTGCAATTTTTGAAATTTACATGATATATATCCAAATCAAATGTAATCAGAAGTGCATCATACATAAAAAAAATTGATAAAGAAGCATATATGTGAATAGGTGGATTTTGTCCGCGTGGGGGAACAAAGAAAACAAATTATCATGTCCTAAAAGATGTAATGTCCTTCCTCTCAAAATAGCACTGGACCTTCCAATAGCACTCGACAATGGGGTTTGAAGCCACTGGAAGAGAAAATAGTGAAGGATGAAGCAATCAATTATAATGAGGGGTAGAGGGGGCATATCTAGAAAGAACTGGCGATATTTCCCAATAGCCACACAAAATCCAATCAAGGTGCAATTGCAGCCCACAATTGCCACTTGGGTAGATGTCCTAAAATTTGGTCACTAGGTACCTCGGTCAAAGTGCGACATTTAGATTTTTGGCCTAAGAAATGGGTCACAGGCTGGATTCTGTCCAAGAGGTGGGTGCCTCAAGGGGGGATGCACAAAACAACCGGACCTCAGCCTTTAACCCTTCATGGGTATCTCCCTGTCTTATGGTATTAGGAACACTTGACTTGGAGGATTTAAAGTTCCCTATTTTGACAACTTCTATTGTTTTGAAAAAATGTGAGAACTAGATAACGGGGAGTTATTTGGATGCCTATCCCCGAAATCCTACCTAGACTAAAAGATTTCTTTTGGCACCTCCCATGGAGGAAAACTTAGTGAGTTTTTATAAAAAATTTATATGTGGTTGTTTGAGAGATTGGGGGTGTGAGCCAATCTCGTTGAAATTAAGTGGGAGTGGATAGTTTTGTCACAAAAAGGGTGGGGTGTTTTTAGAATCCCTTTTGGAGGAAACTTACTTCAACCTCCATGTTTCAAGATGAAAACCATGTGAGTGAGAAGTGACTTTTTGTGTGAACAAGTGAAAGTGTGCCAATTTTTTAATAATTTAGGTGTCACCTTGCTACATGTGGACTTCGCTTGGTCCTTACAAGTGTTGATTACCTAAGTTACTATGTGTCATTGATACAACCTTGTGGAATTCAAAAAGTCCCTAGGAAACTAGCATGTGGACATGTGGGTCCTTACTATTCCTTTAAATCCCTGATGTGATTTAATCTAAGAAAGCTTTGAAACTATCCTAGATTGTGATCATGTGGGCATGTATGGGCCCATTACAAAGCCTTTAAACTTCCCTAGTGATTTAATCTAAGAAAGTAAATTTCAACACTATCATATCTTTGTAGCATGTGGGCATGTATAGGCCCATTACAATCTTTAGATGTGTTTGAAAATTAAACTAAGAAGAGTTCCAAGGGGGCTGTTGTCCTCTCCTAAAGGTTTTAGTCTTATTTAAGGGAGATTTAATTGTCCTACAACCTCTTTTTGATTCTCAAGATTGCTTTGAAGCATGAGAGAAGAGCATACTCAACTATTTATATCCAATTTCTAGGCCCAATGCAAGTTTTATATGTGATTACAAATGATTCCAACTTATACTCTTAGTCAAAGTGGGCCATCCATGTGGAAAAATGAAAGAAAAAGAGAAATAATGATTTTAAATCCCTTTATATGGAGAGGGAACTAAGTGTGGTGCATATTACAACATGCATGGAATCATCTTTAAGAAGGCTAGGGGCCTTCCATAAATCACAAAAAGGATTACAATGTGTATTTTTATGCACAGTTGCGTGGGTCTCAAAGTAGACAGAGGCACATTGGGCACCAGTGCGCGAACTGAAAAATACATTTGGGTGTAGGTGCGCAGAAGGTGCTGAGTAATACAGTGATTTTGGCGCATGTGTGCACGATGCGTGACTGTGGGCCAATAAACCCACACACAACTGTCACGCGACTGTGAAGAAAATACGAATGAAATTCTCTCAACTCAGCTTTGAATTTGATCTTTTGCAGGTCATCTTGGGCCGGTTATGGAACCTACAGGTTAAATAAACAAAAATCATAGCTAAAATGACCCAAATGGGGTAGGAATTTGATACCTTTCCCCAATGGAGTCGACAATCTGTTATGCCTCTTTTGTCACCTAAATGAGAAAAATAAAGGTGCTTACAATCTTAGTTGGGTTATCTAAGAAATACAATAGTAAAAGAAAAGGTTAGGGGAATAAACATAAAATACTATGCTAAGAATTAAACTAGGAAAGGAGAGAACAACTAAACTATTGAGCATAAGGACATAAGAACAAGAAACAGAAAAGACTCATGTCACCAATGGAAAGGATAGTATTAGTGAAAAGAAAACACCAAGAAGAAAGGGGGACTTGGGTCCCTTCTTCCTCCAAGGGAGGGCTCTTGAACCCCCAAGATTAAGCTCTTCATACAATTTGAAAACTTGAAAGAAATGGTGAAAGAATCCCAAGCTAACCCAGTCAAAAGGTGATGTGGATTGCCCAAATGGAATTAGTATTCTCTTGATGATAAAAGAGGATTCCCCAAGAGAATAGAAGTTGCATAACCTTACAAAAGAATTCCTTGAAAATGTAGTGCACCCATGGCCTTGTTTTATAGCACCACTTTGAGGTATTGTGCAACCAACTTTTAGTGTGAAAAGGGGATGTTTAGGGAACCTTTAGGTCTTTGACCAGCCACCTATCCATATCTAGTCGAGATTTGGATGTCAAATCGACTTGGAAGCTGAACCATAAGTGGGTGGGAGGCCCACCAACCTCATAAATATGTCGTTCTCATATGTGCATAACTTTTAGCATCTATAGTCATGCATCGTGCGCATGTGCGCATGTGCGCTTTTCCTGTGTTTCTATATGGTGCATGTGTGTGCGCACCTTGTGTGGTCATAGGGAATCTTGATTTTATAACTGGTTGTATAGTTTTAGATGTTTTGGAAATGCTTTTTTGGTCATTTTGGTCCATGGGTGGAGTCATAGTTTTTTGAAGTTGTTGGATTCCTATAACTATTTGTGGACGAAATTTTAGTGATAACAGTGATGCTAGATCATCGAGGTACGCCTCGAATATGTGTTTGAGTTTGTGAAAAGTGAACGAAATAGCCTACTGAAGGGTGGCTCCAACATTCTTTAGGCCAAAAGGCATATTTCAGTATGCGAAGGTACCCCAAGGAAAAATAAATTTGTTTTATGTTGTTCCTCTGGTTTTATTTGAACTTGATTATATCTCAAAAAACTGTCCATGAAAGAAAATACTTCTCAACCTGCACACTCATCGATAATATGATCGATAAAATGGGTTGGAAAAATTTATTTTGGGAAAGCCTTGTTCAAATAACGGAAATCCATACAAACGTGAATCGTGCCCTGTTTCTTGTTGATAGGGACCGGGTTTGACACCCATTTCATCAATTATATGGGGTAGATGAAACCAACTTTGAAAAGTTTCTCTACTTCTGCCTTGATCGCCACTACTTTTCGAGGATTGACTGGGTGAAGCTTTTGTCAAACCGGTTTGGAATAAGGATAAGTCATGATTTCATGTTCTATAATTCGTGGGTCAATGCTTGGAATCCCCTTGTAAGACCAAGAAAACACATCGTAGAACTCCTTGAATAAATAAGTGTAAATTTGAATATCTTATGGGGAGAAATCCTCTATGACAAAAAAATTCTCCATGACGCCAGGGGTTCTAGATATATCGATAGGAATCATTGCAAAAATTCTTTCCATGTTACCCTCGATGTAAACTTCATGCGTAGCCAGAGGTAGGGATGATTTTAAGGATGGAAATTTATTTTAAAATGTAGAAACCTTGGCGAATATTACTAATCCTTCATATGTCAACTATAAATGTTTGGCGATATCTTTTTAAAAATATTCAAATTTCTGAGTATTTTATATAGTTTTTATAATTTTTTGGCGATTTTAAGGTAAAATAATTTTATTCTATAGAATTTGGGCGAATCATTTTTAAAATAGTGAATCTCGTTTTTGGAAAAACCATGGAAAATTAGCCCATGAGCGAAAATTATCCCCTAAAATCATCCATGGCCAGAGGATCGACAGGACAAGGGCTATCTCCATTCACGGTCAAAAGAAACTCCCCCACCTCAATTCTCATAAGATTGGGAAGAAAATAAGATCTATTATGCATATCATCCCAAGCTCTGTCGAGACTAGTCATTGCCTCTATAATATCCTCTTCAGAGGGAAATACCAAGTCTAAAGGATCTTTAACTACAAGAGATTCATGAGCACAAATAGACTTGATAACTAGATCTATCTCTTGTAGGGAGCTGGATCCGGGTTGGTCAAGCCTTTCTAGACAATGTTGTATGCAACCTAATCCATGGATAAGGGCTTGGCCATGCCAAGGTTCCCTATCCCTTCCATCAAAGCAGATGGGGAAGGTAAAATCTAGGGGTCATGAAAGTAGCTCGTTTTAAAAGTTCAAAATTGAAAAATTGCATCCCTCAACTGGTCGGGAAAAGTCAATATAAACTTTACATCATTTGGAGGTGGCAAATAATCAAAGGTTTCTATCAATGATGGAAACAAACCAGCACCTAAGTTTACAGTTCTAGGTTGCAGGTTATCAATCATCGGGATCGTGGAAGCCATTGATTAAGGGTCAGGACGAGAGAAGGACAGTTGGTCGATGGTTACAATTTGGTCCTTGTGTGAAAAGCATGACATTCGAAAAACCATGGAAATCACCACATGCATCGTATAGGTCCAACTTCATCCTAATGAAATATTGTAGTCGAGAGGTGCATCGAACACTTCAACTTCGACGCATCCAATTTTACCTCCTAATTGCACATGGAAAGAAATAATTATTCCATGTGGTCTAAATGACTGACCGTCAAAATCCATAAGAAACGTAGGTGTCGGATATAACTCAGTTTGTTATATGGCCTTCCAAAATGCCAACGACATCATGCAAGTCAAGGCACCCTCATCAACCATCGTACAAAAAATGTTCCGCGTTAAATATTTTGTGTTCTATGCCACTACTATCTGAAAGGTGACATGGTGAGGAAGACGAGGTTTTAGGTCGGTTGGATTGAAAACGATTGCTCCCAGGTTACTAGTCTCTCTCGCTCCCAAGTTGGAAAACATATCTTTTCTCTTTGAGGGGAAACATTGGAGAACCTCCAGAGAATACATTGCATAAGGGGTCTGTGCCAGATCCTCCACGATGGAGTAGTTCTGAGTGGCCCTTGCATTCAGATTATTGGAATCCTTCTTAAACAGACTTTTAGGAATGTGATTCATTGTTTCTCCCATTGTCTTCTCAATTTGAATAGGATTCAATGGGTTAGTGGCCTCCTTGTCCTCAGTCTATTGGTTTTTCTTGGGATTCATTGATTGCACACTGTGTACATCCAATGTCTGGGTAGCAGGGGAATCCAAACTAGGAGTCTGGCTAGCCACAGTCTATTTTATAGACAATTGTTGTAATTGATTTGACAACAAATCCATGGAATCTCTTTGTGCTAATCCCATTATGCCATCATCTTGGGGCCCAAAATTTTTTTTGGCCTTATCGAGGGTAGATAGTGGCATGTCGGGTAAGATATTGTAAATCATACCAGACTGAGAGTAAATCAGTTCTAGCTGTTGGGCTCTCATAATAGCCTCCTCCTCAGAAAATATGTCAGACATTGCTACCTCATTGGAAACACAAGGAACCAAATATTTCAAGAACCACTCAAGAAATAAAGTGTTATCACTGAAATTTCGTCCGCACAGGGCGACAAGAACTCAGCATCACCAGCACAGAAAAACAGGAATTCATGGCACAAGGATTAATTCCACAGCACAGCAAAAGGGCCAAAACTATACAAAAATGGCTAAAAAAATTAAAAAGCGCAGCATACCCACTAAAAACGAGCGCGCGCGTGCAACATCTTCGTATATTGCGCGCATATGCGCGGCTGTGGGGTGCAAAACACGCGTGCCTGCCAAACGGTGCATTTATGAAGCTGGTCGGCCTCCCAACCACTAATGGATCGGCTCCCAAGTCGGTTTCACATCAAATCCGAGCTCAATCTACGTGGGGAGGCTGGTCAAAGACCTAATTGTGCCCTAAAGAGCCTCTTTTCACATTCAAAAGAGTTTGCATAATAGCCCAATGCTTGGCTATAAAAATCCATGAATGACCACCATTTTCTCAAGGAATTCTTCATACTGTTATG
>JASDQU010384399.1:0-10940 GCA_032191745.1 Picea mariana | reverse complement strand
AACCATCGTGTCAGAATATCAACAACATATCATAAAATCAATATCATATCATCAAAACAAAGCAATATCACCGTAAATGAATCAACCCAAATAGCACACTCCCTGACTCAATCCGGAGTCCAAGGGGGTTCCACCAATGCCTCTGCATCCTTAAGGTCCGAAACCCTGCACACTCAATGAAATTGAGTCAATAGCACCTGTCTACATCAAGTAGTAAAACAACATGTCGTCTAATAGAACGCATCATAATCAAGCATAAGTGGATTAATATCAGGAAAGTCCAGATCACATGCGAGCAAGTGTCCTCAAAGAATAAGTTTTGTAAGTGCGCCAGAGCGGGATGTTACAAACTCCTTGGAGGAGTCATCATATAGATATTCTTGAAATTATGAAATCTTTTTGGTGTAGTTGCCAGGGAATATTTCTTCAAGATATGGAGTTTTAATGATGGATTCACCAGGGAGATCATCTTCCCAAATATTAGATGGTTCTTTGGTTCTGTAGAAGTTGGCACAACTAAATTTTTCCTGAAACTGCAATAACATGTCTTCAAGACCATTTGATGCTCCTTGAAGGAGGTTTTCAACAACCCAATTCACCTTAAAACAATATGCCATATATTTTTCCAAGACTTGACTAGACAACTTCTAGTTTTTCAATAATATATGATCCTAAAATGTATCATATTTCCTGAAAATGAATTTTTCCTTAGTATGGTTGTTGTTGTAGGGGTTAGTATACTCTATCAACTAGACTGGGGAATCGACTATTGAAGTTAGAATTATAAGTCGGTCAAGTTATCTGTTAACCGACTGACCCATACAGTTCAATAGTTACAACTGACTGGTAACTAGATATAGAAGTATAAATAGGCAAGTTCTATGAGAGACCATTAATCTATTTTCTTGTATTGCTATATCATATAATAAAGTGTTGTTCTTTGGGATTCCACTACTTTTGTATGTCTTCGTCTATGTCTACATGTATGTATTCTATGTTTTCCTATGTAAGGAACTGCTGGTAACTCTCTCTTAATTTTCCCTAGATTACAAAATTGGTTTTGTTATTGGGACATATGGATTTGGGCATGTAGAATATTACATAAATTCTAACTCTACAGAACATACTCGAATGGTGGGAGCATAAAATTGAGAATTACATCAAGAATTATGCATGAAGAAACAACCTTTCATTAGTAGAAGCACGATCACAATTCTTCTCAGAGACTCACGAAATATTTCTAGAAGCCATCCCAAAATCCTTGTTCGAGTACATCAACAAACCGGGTAATGCATAATTTAAAATCTGACGAGAAATTGGGCCTCAAGATCACAAACGGAGGATGAATGAATTTTCACAACTGGATTGAGAGAATTGTTAAATATTATATCTCAGAGCAAGCCATTGAAGATAGAATATCTCTTGATAAAATAGAAGAAAAAATTTACATCGACTTGCATGAAGGATTCTTGTGTATTGTTTTGACACTACTTCACAAATTCCTCCTTGACAAGGAAGTCAACGACATTGTGGAATACCGACCTCGAGTGGGTACACCGCTACCTAATAGCAACTTTGAAGAAAGGGATGAAGAGTGGGAAAGATTTCTTGTCGCAAGGTGCAAGGACACAAGACAAGCCAAGGACTACTTTATGAACAAATGAGCATGACCAGCACCACCGACCTCAAATAAGTTAGGTCGATGATAGGGGCTCGGTCGAAGTTGTGAGGTTCTGCAAGAAAATCATACCAGGAGTTATGATTACTAAAGTATAAATGTCATCGAGAGGAAAACAACTATAAGCAAGCTACTGACATCTAGAGATTGAAACATGATGAAAGGAAAAATAAAATAGAAGATCTTCATAGCCTATGGTATAGTGAGAAGTTGAATAGAAAGGTGATTTGGGAGGTTTAGTCTGATAGAGCACGTGATAATTTTGAGTATGAAATAAATCAACCAAAGATGGCAATAACAATAGTTGTGGCGACCCTCGACAAAAGAAGTGATGCATCGTTGATAGAAGTGAGAATGAATTCCTATCAACTGGAAGGACAATATAGAAGCATGGATTATGAATAATGAGGACCAATGATATGATCTTCCCCCATTCTAGAAACTATGTCATGAATAAAATAGTTCCTCCAACAAATACTTCAGATCAATGACCAATCTACAAGATTATGCTATAGAAATGACGAACATGGAAACCTATGAGACACTCTCATCGTTGAGCTAGGAAAAAATGAATTCAACAACATGCTCATACAAATCAAGGATCTCACCGACTCGACCCCCCTTCCAAATATAGTATCAAGAGAAGAAAATGATGTAATAAATTAGATTTTTGAACTGATACAACCATTGGAGCAACGTTTAGTTGAGTACAAAGACCAAAGTTCTCAGACCGAAGAAATACTTTCCATAGTAAAAATGAAGAAGTTATTTCTTGAATACCATCCAGAAGAAGACTGAAAGACAGAATAGGCGATGCAAGNTGTTTTTTGAAGACTCGACAACTCAGTGGAAAAGTGTGGTAACCCAAACACCACAAACATCAATTATTCTTAAAGAGAAAATAAAAGTGGGATTTAACCACATCCCCAATTATGAGGGACATGAGAACCCAAAAAGATAGTGGTTGGTGTGTGAGAATTTTTGGGATGTTGTGGATGTCATAGATGAATATAAGAAGATGGATAAATTTGGTGTTGCCCTCCGACATCATTCTTTAACATGGTTTATGAATTTTACAAAAAACTAGAATCGTTCAAAATCAGAAATAAAAAATAGTTTCCTAACATTATTCAAAGTCCAAGATACGACACACTTGGCTTCTCAAAAATTGAAAGAAATAAAACAAAGACCAGGTGAGTCAATCTGAGAATATGACAAAAGATTCAAAGATCTTTTGAGCCAAATACCAACCACAATCGATTCAAGTTTGTTAATACAATGGTATGTAGTTGGTCTTATATGACGAATCCATTCACCATTATGCCTATATGAAATACCTACCAATGAATATGAATTACAAAAAACATAGTGCATTGAGTCAGATGATGACGACCCGTCAACATCCTTATTGACCGAAATATTGGAATAAAAAATAGGGCATTTACAACAAACCATAAAAAATCTATCCATAAGAAGAAATTAATTATGGTGTACTAAGTGCTATGAATAAGGAAATATAAAGGATACTTGTATCCTCACCGATCATCGGCTAGTAACAACATATGATCACAGAGTAAAAGCTCAAAAATATTGTAATATATGTGAAGCATTAACCGACCATGTTGTGTAGGATTTCCCACACAATTTAAAGAACACTAAGTGGTTCCATATCTGTGAAACTCATAGTCACATAACATCATAATATTATTTAAATGCACAAAATCGAGCCAGTGTACAAACATTGTATCATACAAAATCTACTGACCAAAATAATAATTACAGTTGAATAAATGATTACTACAGTTGAGGATGAGGACGTAGAGGCCAAGGTCGATTTAGAGGTTGTGGTCGGGGTCGAGGTCGACCCTACTATTACAATGGCTGGAAGGATGACCATATTATCCCAAACTATCAGATAAATGATCAGATCAACCAAACATTTTGTAATATATGTGGTGTCGAAGACCACTCACTTGAATATTGTCCAATAGTATTGAACAAGATTATGACTAGAAAAAAATGTCAATATTCTATAGGAAGTATCAAAAGAATAAATATTCAATTCAAAAAACTTAAATATCATCACAAGATCTGGCACTAGGAGAGATATTATCAATACCCCATTACAAGACCAACTGAGAAGGAAGGCTAGCCTCTTCCAAAATCCGGGAAAAGAAGAACAAATTATGAGGGAATCCATTAGATTCTTCAATAATTCTAACCAAGACCAACAAAATAAAGGAAGACAGAATGATGATATTATACAAGAATTCCTAGAGCTTTTAAGGGAAAAATAGTCAGTTAGTCGATTGCTAGATTTCCTCAACATATTAAGAGAATATAAAGAAGGACTAATACCTTCCAAGAATGTCAGAAAGATCTCTTGTCAGCATAAATATTATGACCCACGAGTCAATCTAGAAATCAATGAAGTACTAATTAGACAAGTAGTTGTCAATTTCAGATATCAAGTCAATATCTTACCTCGATAAAGATGGATAAGAATGGGTCGACCCACATTAGCACCAACTTTGAGTTACCTCAGGTTGGTATATCAAAGAATGATAGATCCCATCCGTATACTTAGAAACGTCGAAACTCAATTTATGGGTATAGCTACTCATGTCCACTTTGAGGTAATCGACCTAGTCGAGGGGATTCCAACATATCCAACACTTGTCAGTCGGCCATGGGGTTGAAAAATGAAAGAGAATATCTCCCTTGAAAGAGATAGAATCAAATTAAAAGGAAGAGGATGAAAAATAACCATCCCTGTAGACCCAAAAGAAGGAAAACCTTGGACCGAATCATGGGATGAGGATCAAGAATCTCAGTGCCTTTATCAAATAGTCAATGAGGAAAAATATTATGTTGAGCCGAATGAACATCAAGAAATTTTGAGAAAATCTCCTATGTTGGTCAGGCACAATTCATACTCGACCTTGTATAATCGGAGATTAGAGAACTACGAAGCACATGAAAAATATTGTTGGTCCATTGAAGCTATTCCCATAAAACACATCCAAGGACATGTTTTTCAATCGAAGAAATACCTATATTATATGAAAATAAACATCAACAGAATCCCACCCTCATCCCGACTGACAACAAAAAAAGAAGGCCTCTACATTATAATGAATAGAATGCACCTTTGACACATGTCAAAGAGGTTTCCAGATATATTGGCGAATAAGGAAGGACTCAAAACCTAGTAGAAACCTGTTGGCGGCCCTACATGATTTTGTCTTTTAAAGCGACAAATAATAATTTCTGTAGCTGCGTACACTTTGTCATGTAAATATTGCTATTTGAAGGTGACTAGTCAGTTGTAAAAAGGATGTTCTTATTCTTCATTTCATTTTATTTCGCATTTTCAGGCTTGATTCATGACTGTAAGCATGAATCAAGTCAATTGAAACTCAAGTTGCATTTTGATTTCTATCAAGGCTTGGTCTCAAGGATTCAATGGGATTAATCTTTTTCATTTTAAATGAGCTTGTCATATACCAATGAAACACCTATGATGAATTTCTATTTGATGGTATGCTTATCTCTTTTAAAAGGATATACCAATTTTTTGTTTAATATTTGGTTTATGAAAACGTATCCATATCCTAGCCTTTGCAATTCGAATGTACCTTTTTCATATCATAGGATTTAACCGCATTGGGATAGTGTCATGTACATCACGTTGGCTGAAAAAATGAGTTGACAGCCCTCTGATTTTGAGTTAAGAGTTTTGGTAATGGGATGTACTCAAAGAATTAATGACCAGGAGCATTTAAACCCCATAATCAAGACCTCCATATCTTTGTTTTGATTTCACAAGATCTATGCTTATTTTATTTTCATGGAATCCGCTCAGACTTACCTCTCCTACCTCTTTCATCTAAACCCATAGTTGTTTTGAGTCGCTCTTCTTACAGTCTGGTGAACCCCATAATTTCTTGCCAGAGACACGTTTTTGCGGGAGCTATTCTGAGAAAACGGTTATGAATTATATCAAACCCTTGAAAACCCATAACTGAAATGGGCCCATTTACTTCCAATAGGGGCAGATTGTTCAGAAACATTTTCATTTCACAAGTATGCTTCATTGTTTGGACAACATTTTCTCAGAAAATCTGTTGTGTTTGAGTTTTCTTTATTTTTCATTTCCTCTTTGTGGATTTTAAGATCTATAGAAGACAGTCGAGTTCTATAATAGAAAGAGGTTAAAAATTGCTATCAAATGCCTATGTAACAATCCACTTGAATACCATGCATCCACTAAACTAAAATCTGTTCCTATTCAAAACCCTTCGGGAAAAGCGTTGATATAATTTCATACCCAGGAAATTGAAAAAGGAGGTAGTGGATGTATTCAAAGACAAGGTTCCTCTTACTACTACTGTTGAGCCATTTCAGGATATTGTTGACAAACCAATTGGTAAGAAAAGTCCAAAGAATAATAAATAGGGTAACTCAGAGTTGAGTTTTATAAACAAGGGGATTAATCAGTTTAAATAAAATGATTACTAAAAAAAAAAAAAAACTTAACAAATTTCACCATCATAGATTCGGATTTATCAGGCGCCTCTTGGTCAAATTGCAGAGATAGTAAATAGTTGTTTTTGTTTTTGATTTGATTGTATTTTGAAAATAAAATAAATTAGATTCTATTTTTTTATTTTGATTTTTTCTATTTTAACTAGCTATAGAAACCTGTAGCTTATTTTTTTTTTTTTAATCTAGTTTGAATTAAAGTCAATTCTCATATAAAATTTCAGAAATTGTTAGTGAAATAAATATATGATTTGATCATTTCGTTTTCTTTCAGGATATGATGTATCTTGTGGTGATCTCATAAGATGGAGCATTTCTAGACTTAACTAGTCATTTCCTCTTGGTTTATTTTGTAAATCAAAACAAAAACTTTCATAATTTTGGAGATAAAGTTTGATACTGAGTGGCTTTTTAAACCCTCTATTTTTGTAACATACAGATCCTTTTGAGATCTGATCCTATCTTACAAAATAGGATGTTTAGCTTGCAATAACTCTTTAAATACTACAAATTTTTTGTAATGAAGGCATCTTAACCTGGGGATGAAGGTGGACGATTAATTTACAAACTTGAATGGAACAACAATTTACATTTTAGCTTTAGCTTCCTGTAAATGGTGTTTTCATTTATACTTTGTTTATACTGATAAGCTAATAGTTTTTGATAGCTTTAGACTTCACAATCTGTTATGTTTTTTGGATAATTCTTTTATAAATATCATCCATATTTGATGCTTCGGATATTAACAGTGTGATCATCCATTCATCTTAAATGACACAATTTCTCCTTAATTTTTAGTTCAATGATCAAATGCAATGCTGTTACAACCAGATTTATCTTAATGTAATCGCTTGTGATGATAAGATCACAGGACCTGTTTGTACCATCTATTTTATTATTAAAACTCAACTGCCAACACATTGTTCTGGATTTATTTAGAATAGTCTCAAGGTTCATTGCAGGTTTTCCTCTTGGACATGGTAGCTGGACATTGTCTAATCATGCAGATACTTGGATACATATTACTAACTCACTAACAAGTTAGCTCAATTATATTTTTCTGTCATTTACTTATCACTGAAACTCGAATGTATGTTTTGGATTTTGACTATCCATACTTTTTTGTTTCATAGTATTCTTTCTTATATTAGTTTAGATTTTCAAAGGAAAAAAGAAAAAAATATTTTTATTTGCTTTCTTTATCTACTTCCTCGAAGCAATCATTTTTCACATTGAGTTTTGTAAGTTTAGATTAAAACTTGTAGTTTGTATATCATGTACATAAGTAAGATAAGTAAATCTTTTGTTTAAATAAATCTACAATAGTTACATTATATGTATATATATATATATAGTGATTGGTAATTAATTAGTTATTTCATTTCTTTTATTTGTTTCTTTTAGGACTTTTAGTTTGGCTAACAGAGCCATAAACCCGTCAGAACGAGTTACACCAAAAGGCTTGGGTTTTTTAGACAACCCTGGACTAGACTCGTTCTTCTAGTTGACGAACAGTCATTTTCGCCCATCAACAAATGGCACTAGAAGGAGGGCCATACTGACAAGATGGCCTTGTAGGAGACTTTATTTCAAATGTATTCAATTTCCCCATGGCTGCCCAAATCACTGTGTTGGAACGTTGCTTTTCACTTCTCACTACCAGTTATTCCCAACAAGACAACTAATCTCTTTTCAGAACTCACCTTTGATGGTGAAGGGAACAAATCTATAGTAGACCATATTTCTAAATTTCTTTATAAATGTTTAAGACATAAGATCATTGATCCTAATGTCACATGCAGATTGTTCACCCTCACTTTCCGAGGTCGGGTTAGATGTTGGTTTGAATCTTTTCGGGCTAATTCTATTCATTCTTTGTCTGAGTTTGTAATTGAGTTTTAATCAGATTTTAACAACTCTGATTATGATGAAATAAGTGAAGAATTAGGTCGATTAAGGAAAGAAAATAGTGAATCATTCAATGATTTTGCAATTAGTCTCATTCATGTTTGTACTAGATTCCCTTTGAAAGAAATGTCTCTTTTTAATGATTGGTTTGAGTATCCTATTTCTCTCTTAGACAAGCAAGATCAATTAATGGTTAACCAATCTGAATTGAGCACTAACACTCAATCTCAAGATGGTTCAAATTTTGATGTTGATCTTGAAGATTTTAAAGCACCACATTTTTTGTCAACTTCTTTCATTTTGGAAAATCATGAGCAACATCATCTTTTACAAAATGAAATTGTCACCTCTAATCATTCTTTGTCAACGATGTCTCCTCTTGTCGAAGAAGGAACCTTGACTTTAAAAGACGAAAGTTGTCACACTCTCATAGATTTTATAATTGTGTCTAAAGTAAAAGAGGCCAAGTGTAAATTTGATAATCATATAGATGATAAATCTTCCCCTAATTCAGTTGAACAAATCCCTGATCAATCAATAGGAGACAAAATCATTAGTCAGAATATTAATCAACCTTCTATCTCTAGTGATTTGCCCTCAATTTCCCCCCTACATAACAAAACAAATTGTCTCTTAAAAACCGTCTCGTATTCTTTGAAAGAGAATACAACAGAGGTTGATCAGTTTATACAAGGAGAGGGGACAAAACCATATTTTGAAACACTTATACTTATCATTTCAAGAGATGCATTATGTCTCCTTAATTCTTCTACATATTATTCCTTGTACCCTGATATTTTTTATCCTAATGTTGCACATTTGCATGTTCCATATTACCTTGGAGAGAATTCAAAATTATATAATCAGGTACAAAGAGATTACCGAATAGAAGATAACAAAGGAAATAATTTTGCCCATGAACATATTAATTTTTATTCTCATCAATTATCTGTGGGTAAATCAAGAAATGATTTGAAAGAGTCCCAAATTGCATCTTCCATTGATTCATCTCAATTTTTGTTTTGAGAAGGATCTAAATTATTCCATGATCAATTTGAGGTTGAAAAGTATAATTGTCCAAATATTATTATCAATGATGATTATTCAAAAATATTGGTCATTCCATCTAGTTCACCTCAAATAGTTAACCATGAAATATCTAAGCTCAATGGAAAGTTTCAAGGGAATGAAACACTTATTTTCCAATCGAGAATCATGATAAGTTCTCACCCTCTTGGTCCAACCTTTTTACAAGATTATTTCCTTGATAGTATAATACTTTACTCTCATCGGGAATATTTGTCGCATGTGAATTCGTTCAAACAATCCCATGTCAGTAATTGCATGCATCATGATAGTATTGCATATTGGTTGGAGTATTCATATCTCGAAAAGTTTCCAGGGAATGGTAACATTATCGCCACTTTATTTAGAGATCAAGGAGGTAACTTTAACACACTCATTTTATATCCTTCAGATGGAGAAAATATGGAATGAAAGGAAAATTTTCGGGAGGATGAGGCACTTCGGTTTAGGTCGATGGTTATGTCAAGCTCCCATAGCTCTCATAAGCTTCATAATATCATTTTTTCATATTTTTGTAACCCATATAATGACAAAATTGTCGAATGGTTGGAGGATTCATACAACAAGAATGTTCAAGGGAATGGCAAGATCATGCTTGCCTTGTTTTTAAATGATGATGATAAAGTTGAGTATGATATATTTTTTTCATTTTTCGATATACTACCATTCTTGTTAGTAATATGTGATTTTGTTTCTACTGTAGGATTGGAGTTACTCTGATGGCTACATTGGAAGCATGACTTCACGAAGTATTCTGATTTGTTTAGTAGTTAGAATAGGTTTAGCTTGCAACAACTCTTTAAATACTACAAAATTTTTGTAATGAAGGCATCTTAGCCCGGGGATGAAGGTGGACGATTAATTTACAAACTTGAATGGAACAATAATTTGCATTTTATCTTTAGCTTCCTGTAAATGCTGTTTTCACTTATGCTTTGTTTATCGTGATAAACTAATAGTTTTTGATAGCTTTAGACTTCACAAACTGTTATGTTTTTGGGATAATTATTTTATAAATATTGTCCATATTTGATGCTTCAGATATTAACAATGTGATCATCCATTCAACTTAAATGATAGGATTTCTCTTTAATTTTTAGTTGAATTATCAAATGCAATGTTGTTACAACTAGATTTATCTTAATGTAATCGCTTGTGATCATAAGATCACAGGACCTGTTTGTACCATCTATTATGTTATTAAAACTCAACTGCCAACACACTGTTCTGGATTTATTTAGAATAGTCTCAAGGTTCATTGCAGGTTTTCCTCTTGGACATGGTAGTTGGAAGTTCTCTAATCACGCAGATACTTGGATACATATCACTAACTCACTAACAAGTTAGCTCAATTATATTTTTCTATCATTTACTTCTGAAACTCAAATGTATGTTTTGGATTTTGACTATCCATACACTTTTGTTTCATGGTATTCTTTCTTATATTAGTTTAGATTTATAAAGGAAAAATGAAAAAAATATTTTTATGTTCTTTCTTTATCTGCTTCCTCGAAGCAATTATTTTTCACATTAATTTTTGTAAGTTTAGATTAAAACTTGCAGTTTGTATATTATGTACATAAGTAAGATAAGTAAATCTTCCGTTTAAATAAATCTACAATAGTTACATTATACGTATGTACATATATATATAGTGATTGGTAATTATTTAGTTATTTCATTTCTTTTATTTGCTTCTTTTGGGACTTTTAGATTGGCTAAC
>JASDQU010384398.1:0-10187 GCA_032191745.1 Picea mariana | reverse complement strand
CTCTGTTGCTTCACATGAGGATTTATCCTATCATCACAAATTAACAGTTCATTATATATCTAATTGGCATGATAAGCCATGAACTAACTGTTTGTTGAAAGCATGAACTCACCATTTCTGCTCCGCCTTGAGCTTCTAAATGCGTACAGAATTTGAATAAAGAAATGGGCAGACTGTCGAGCGGTATATGGTGGAGGGAAGCTGTTATATTAAATGATTGTGGGGATTAATAGTGCGCAGATCATCCATACTTTCTTATGGAAGCAGTTGCGTCACGATTGTGTGCTGTCAGTTTCAGCGTATGCGGCCCGATGGGTTTCAAGTTTCAATTATTTAGTAAAAGATTTCCATTTCAGTTTACAGATGTTCTTGAGAGTCAAAATGCTTATTGTTAAATTAAGAATTAATTGTTATTAATTTTGTTGTGAAATTGGGTTTTGGAAAAGATCAAAGAAAGTTCGGGCAGAAAGGGTGTGTCTGTTTTGTACCTCATAAAAAGTCATAAAAAATAGAAATAGAAAAACATTTCATTTTAAAGTATGAAGCCTTCAAAAAGACAATAAGGACAACTATATGAATATCTTGACAGCTAGCTAGTGGTTATAACTAGGCAGGCCATTTGTTTACTTTTTAGAAATCTTTTTTTTAATTTTAAGTTTTATTTTGGTTTTAGAATAAGATTTAAAATAATTTCTATTTGACTAAAAGCTTGTTTTCCTCAAACTCAAAAAAACATGTTAATAGCCCAAAACTTTAAGGATCTAGCACATGAACGTTTAAAAATCACCAACAAGTTTCACAAATAAATTATGATAAACTTTACAGAATGATAAAAATATCTTATTCCAAAACCAAAATGTAATATTTACCTAAATAATATTTATATATATAAATTTAATTCCATATATAAAACAAAACAAGATACTACCCTCAATTACAATATAACCTCGTGGTAACATACTACCCTCAATTACAAGATAACCTCGTGGTAAGAGAATAAAATGTAGACAAATTGAATTATTATTTCATTTTTAAATTTAATAGGATTTTTGTTAAAAAAAATTAACAAAAATTGAAAATTGAAAACAAATTAACTTTTGAATATTGTTCATGTGTGAGGTGTTTTATTATGTGTTTAGGGGCTAAATTCCGTTCATGGGCTAATTTTCCATGGTTTTTCCAAAAACGAGATTCGCTATTTTAAAAATGATTCGCCCAAATTCTATAGGATAAAATTATTTTACCATAAAAATCGCCAAAATTTTATAAAAACTTTATAGAATCCGTATAAATTTGAATATTTTTACAAAAATATCGCCAAACATTTATAGTTGGCATATGAAGGAATAGTAAGATTCGCCAAAGTTCCTACATTTTAAAACAAATTTCCATCCTTAAAATCATCCAACTGTTTTATTAGGTGTTTTTATATGAAGAGAGAGGGTTTACTAAATGGGTCCACTTTTTATTAGTCCCTGCTGGAGCGACTATAGCGATGAGTTCGCTATTTGACCTTATATTAGTTTAGAGTTAACTTTATATTTGTATCTTCTTTATATTTGCCAGCGATGGCTCCAAAGTTAAGTTATTTGATTTTGCTTTCGCTGGGATGTTGAGTAGAGTAGATAATGGACATTGTAGGCTTTTATTTATTATATCTAGATATTTCAATTACTTTTTCCACGGGAAAGTTTCTCGATTATATACAACAATATACAATGTTTTTACATAGCAACATTACAATATCCATCTCGAAGACTCGGCAAGGTTTGATCACAAGACCTCCTCCCAACACTTGGAGAAAGGTACACTTGTCTTACCATCTGAACTGTCTCACGGGACTAGATATTTCAATTACTTCCACATTTACATTCTACAAATTAAATACAGTGAAGATCGAAACATTTTATTTATTTCATACTTCAAAGTGAAAACTATGATTACATATTTTATTAAAATATTTTTCTTTCAAGTCTAAATCATGTCCTAATCATTTAAAACCTCTATCTTGTTTATTTGTGGCATGGGCATAAACATATAAATGGGTAGGTATTATATCTTGAGACTTTTAAACTACTTTTATAATAAAGGTTATAATTTTTTAATGTAATTATAAAAATGTTTATGTACAACTTGCCTCATAATTATTTCATTCCTACATTAAAGAATATGTAAATGAATATAGGTGTAAATTGTTTTTTCAGATGAAATTTTGTTTATATAATTAATAAAGAAAAACGCAAAGGTGTAATTATCTTTGATTTTTATGGAATTGTTTTTTAATTAAAATCGATTAATATTATGGATTAACTCAAAACTATGTTTAAAGGTGTTCTCATTTTGATGATTCAAATCTTGCAGAATTTAGCTATAAATATGTGAAATTATTTCGTGAAAACAATATTTTTTGTAAAAATTAAGTGTTTTTTAAATTTGTATAGCAACTTAGTTCATTCCTTAGCAGGGACTAAGCTGTCATGTAGAACTTGTTATTAGCACTTGTCATTCCAATAGGGAATGTTGTCACTTTCTATTACTCTAACAACTAGCACAATTGTATTATTAAAAGTGGTTGATATACATCCATAGATGTCATTAGTTTTTGAAGAGTAAAATTTGAAGGGTAAAAAATGGTGCCAATTGATGTATATTAACGACTTTTAATAATATGGTTGTGTTAGTTGACGACCGACACGTGTGGGGAGGATTAGTAGATCATGGTTGACTATGGTTGATGATGGGAAGAGGGTTTATTATGGTTGACTATGGGTGATCATGGTTGACCATGGTTGTCCACATTTAATTATAGTTGACTATGATAGACTATGGTTGACTTTAGTTGACCGTCACTGAGTTTCGCTGACTATGAAAGACTATAATTGACTATATTTTACTATAATTGTTTATGGTTGACTACGGTTGGCCATTGTTGATGATGGTTCATCGTGGTTGACTACGGTTGACTATGTTGACCTTGTTGACCATGGGTGAGCATGGTTGTCTATGGTTGACCATGGTTGAACTTGGTTGACTATGGTCAACTTATGTTTGACATGGGTTTACTATGGTCAACATATGGATGACTATGGGTCAATATGATAGACCATGTTTGACTATGTTGACTATGGTTGACCAAATTTGACCATGTTTAACCTTGTAGACTATGTATGACCACATTTGACCATGGTTGCCTATGGTTGCCTATGAAAGACTATAGTTGATTGTGGTTGACTATGGTTGAGAACATTTGACAATGGTGACCTTGGTGCCCATGTTAACCATGATTGACAATGGTTGACCATGGTTGACGATGATTGACCATGGTCGCCTTTGTTTGGTTATGGTTGCTTATGTTTGACCAAGGTTGAGTATGGTTGACCATAGTCAATGTTTGACCATGTTGACTATTGTTGACCATTTAACTACATTTGACCATGTTTGACCATGTAGACTATGTATGACCATGTTTAACCATGGTTGACAATGATTGCCTATGGTTTCCCATGAAAGGATATAGTTGACTATGGTTGTCCATGGTTGACAACATTTGATAATGGTGACCATGTTTCCCATGTTTACCATGGTTGACAACATTTGATAATGGTGACCATGTTTCCCATGTTTACCATGGTTGACTATGCTTGGCCATGGTTGACTATGATTACCCATGATTGATTATGGTTTCCCATGCTTGACCATGGTTGAGTATGGTTGACTATGTATGACCATGGTTAATTATGGTTGACCATGCGAGACCATGTTTGAGTGTGGTTGACCATGTTTGATCATGTTAACTATGGTTAACCATATTTGACCACATTTGACCATGTAGACCATGGTTAACTATGGAAAACCATAGTTGAATATGGTTGACCATGATTTTCCACATTTAATTATAGTTAACTATGATAAACTATGGTTGACCATGATTGCCCACGTTTAATTATAGTTAACTATGATAAACTATGGTTGACCATGTTGACTTTGGTTTACCATTGTTGAGTTTAGTTGAGTATGAAAGAATATAGTTGACTATGTTTGACTATAGTTGTTTATGGCTCACCATGGTTGGCCATTGTCGATGTTGGTTCACCATGGTTGACCCTATTGACCATGTTGAGAATGGGTGTGCATGGTTATCTATGGTTGACCATGGTTGGCATTAGTCAATTATGGTTAACTTTGGTTGAATATGGTCAACTTAAATTTACTATGGTCAACATAAGGATGATTATGGGTTAATATAGTTGACCACATTTGACCATGTTGACCATTTTTGGCCATGTAGACTATGTATGACCACATTTGATGATGGTTGCTTATGGTTACCCATAACTATGATAAACTATGGTTGACCATGATTGCCCACGTTTAATTATAGTTAACTATGATAAACTATGGTTGACCATGTTGACTTTGGTTTACCATTGTTGAGTTTAGTTGAGTATGAAAGAATATAGTTGACTATGTTTGACTATAGTTGTTTATGGCTCACCATGGTTGGCCATTGTCGATGTTGGTTCACCATGGTTGACCCTATTGACCATGTTGAGAATGGGTGTGCATGGTTATCTATGGTTGACCATGGTTGGCATTAGTCAATTATGGTTAACTTTGGTTGAATATGGTCAACTTAAATTTACTATGGTCAACATAAGGATGATTATGGGTTAATATAGTTGACCACATTTGACCATGTTGACCATTTTTGGCCATGTAGACTATGTATGACCACATTTGATGATGGTTGCTTATGGTTACCCATGAAAGGCTATAGTTGACCATGGTTGAGAACATTTAACAATGGTGACCTTATTGTCCATGTTGAGCATGGTTGACTATGGTTGCCCATGGTTCCCTATGTTTGACCATGGTTAGCTATGGTTTCCATTGCTTGACCATGGTTGACTATGGTTGACTATGGTTGACCAGGCTAGACCATGGTCAATGTTTGACCATGGTTAGCTATGGTTTCCATTGCTTGACCATGGTTGACTATGGTTGACCAGGCTAGACCATGGTCAATGTTTGACCATGTTGATTATGGTTGACCACAATTGACCATGTAGACCATGTATGACCATGTTTGACCATGATTGCCTATGATTGCCCATGAAAGGTTATAGTTGACTGTTATTGACCATGATTAAGAACATTTGACAATGGTGACCTTGTTGCCCATGTTGACTATGGTTGGCCATGGTTGACTATGATTGCCCATAGTTTCCTATGTTTGACCATGGTTGACTATGGTCACTTATGTTTGACCATGGTTGATTATGGTTGATTGTGGTCAACTATGTATGACCTTGATTGATTATAGTTGACTATGGGAGACCATGTTTGGTCATGTTGACTATGGTTGATCATGTTTGACCAAATTTGACCATGTTCAACTATGGAAGACCATGGTTGAATATGGTTGACCATGATTATCCATGTTTAATTATAGTTGACTATGATAAACTATGGGTGATTATGATTGAACATGTTGACATTAGTTGACAATGGTTGTGTCGTTGATTGTGAAAGACTATCACTAAGTTGACCATGGCTGAGTCTAGCTAACTATGAAAGACTATAATTGACTATGTTTGACTATAATTATTTATGGTTGGCCATTGTTGATGATGGTTCACCACGGTTGAATACGATTGACTATGTTGACCTTACTGACCATGTCGAGAATGGGTGACCATGGTTGACTATGGTTAACTCTAGTTGATTATGGTCAACTAATGGTTTACTTGGGTTTACTATGCTCAACATATGGAGGACTATGGCTCAATATGGTTGACCATATTTGACCATGTTGACTATGGTTGACCACATTTGACCATGTTTGACAATGTAGACTATGTATGACCACGTTTGATCATGGTTGAAAATGGTTGCCCATGAAAGGCTATAATCAGTTGTGGTTGAGAATATTTGACAATGGTGACCATGTTGACCATGATTGACTATAGTTGACTATGATTGTCCATGGTTACCTATGTTTGACCATGATTGTCTATGTTACATATGTTTGGCCATGGTTGACTAGGGTAGACCATGGTAAACTATGGAAGACCATGGTTGACTATGTATGACCATGGTTGACTATGTATGACCATGGGAGACCATGTTTGACTATGGTTGACTAGGTTTGATCATGTCGACCATGGTTGACCAAGTTTGATCATGTCAACCATGGTTGACTATGTAGATTATGTATGAGCACATTTGACCATGGTTGATTATGGTTGCCCATTAAATGCTATAGTTGATTATGGTTGACCATGCTTGATAATGTTTAACAATGGTGACCATGGTAGACTATGGTTGATCATGGTTGACTATGGTTTCCCATGGTTTCTTATGGTTAACTATGGTTGAACATGGTAGACAATGATTGACTAAGGAAGACCACGTTGACCATGGGTTACTATGATTAACTGTGGTTGACTATGTATGACCGTGTTTGACCATGTTTGACTATGGTTAACCATGGTTGCTTATGGTTAACTATGATTGAACATGGTAAACAATGATTGACTAAGGAAGACCATGTTGACCATGGGGGACTATGATTAACTGTGGTTGACTATGTATGACCATGGTTGACCATGTTTGACTATGGTTAATTATGGTTGCTTATGGTTAACTATGGTTGAACATGGTAGACAATGATTGACTAAGGAAGACCATGTTGACCATGGGTGACTATGATTAACTAGGGTTGACTATGTATGACTATGGTTGACCATGTTTGACTATGGTTAACCATGGTTGGCTATGTTTGAACATGGTTGACTATAGTTTACTATGGTTGGATTGCATCACAATGTGACATTGGTGAAGGGTTATCTTCAATTGTGATGTCAGGATATGTTTGTCACATTACAATGTTAGGTTATGTTTGTCACATTGTGATGTAAGGTTTGTTTGACAAATTGCGATGTCGAGTATTTTTGACACATTGTGATGTCAAGTTATGGTCATCAAATTGTGACATTAGGTTATGTTCATCACATGCCAATGTCAAGTTATGGTCATTACATTGCGACATTGGGTTTTGTTTCTCACATTATGACATTGGGTTATGTTCGTCACATTATGAGGTTAGACTATTTTCTTTACATTGTGATGGTGTGTTATGTTTGTCTCATTGCAATGTTGGGCTATGTTCATCACATTGCTACATTGGGTTATATACATCACTTTGTGACAATAGGTTATGTTCATCACATTGTGACGTTAGGATACATTCATCACATTACGATGTTGCATTATGTTGGATTGCATCACAATATGATGTTGGTGAAGGGTTATGTTTGAATGCAACGTCAAGATATGTTCATCATGTTACAATGTCAAGTTATGTTCATCACATTGTGATATCAGGTAATGTTCGTCACATTGCAACATCAAGTAATGTTCATCACATTGTGACAATAGGTTTGTTTATCACATTGAAAGGTCGGTTTATGTTCAACACATTGTGAAAAGGAAGTTTTGGCCAAGTTTTTTGAAAAAAAATCTAATGATATTTTACCTTTGTCACGAAGATAGGAACTTTGAATTGATGCGATGTATCGCGCGAAAGGAAACTTCCCTGCAACGTGATGTGTCATTACTAAAACATTTTTTGCATGAGCCAAAAGTTTATTTTTGACACTTTGCATGTTAGGTTATGTTTGTCACATTGCAACATCAAGTAATGTTTGTCACATTGCGACATTAGGTTTTGTTCATCAAATTGTGATATTGGGTTTTGTTTCTCACATTGCAAGGTTGGTTTATGTTCAACACATTGTGAAAATGAAGTTTTGGCCAAGTTTTTTGAAAAAAAATCTAATGATGTTTTTCCTTTGTCGCAAAGATAAGAACTTTGAATTGACACAAAGTATTGCATGAAAGGAAACTCCCCTACAATGTGATGTGTCATGACTAAAACATTTTTTGCATAAGCCAAAAGTTTATTTTCGTGTGACACAAAAGTTTTCATTCTCACGATGTATTGCACTTAAAATATATTTTCTTATGACATTGATAGTAAATCATCTTGATCTTCGTAGATGATGATTTATATTTTTTCTAAGGACATTGATAGCAAATAAACTTCAACTTTGCATATAATTATGTATACTTTTTCTAAGGGCATTTATAACAAATCAACTTGATTTATACTTTGCAAATGATGATTTGTACTTGTTCTAAGGACAATGATAGCAAATCAACTTGATTTATACTTTGCAGATGATGATTATACTTGTTCTGAGGACATTGATATCAAATAATCTTGAACTTTGTAGATGATGAGTTATACTTCTTCTAAGGACATTTAAGTACACCACACATGAATCATATAGTATATACATTGCACCATGATACACACTATGACCATTACACATCCACATATAATTATTTTTTTTATATTAAGATTGTCCTACGAGAAATCTCAACACTTTTAGAATTGTTTAAGTTGGTTTGTAAAACAACTAAATTATCAAACTCTGCAATGATTTTTCATTAGATTTAATAATCTTGTAAAGTTTACAAATGAAAATGGATAAAAATGTGGTTGACATTTATTTGAATTATAAAAATAACATTGAATTTTTAAGTTTATAAAATAGATTATATATATTTATCATTAAATTATTTGTACCTTGTGGTGTGGGTGAGATCCATTAATTGGGGTCCATCTCTTCATATGCTTTGGAATTTATGTGCATATATTGGAATTGATTGTGTTGCATTCTTCATGCCAATGAACCTTTTTACATTGGTTTTAATTATAAAAATGATATTGACTTTTAAGTTATATATATCATAATGTCATAAGGAACAATTGTGAAACACCTATACAAAATATATTTTAAATTTACTTAAGTGTATGCTTAATTCTATCCAATTAGATTATACATTTCTTTGTACTTAAAAACCATATCAATTGCATTCGATATCATTTTTATTGTGAAAAATATATTAATATTAATTTATGAGCTTATTAAGTTTTGAAAGAACACTAAATTAAAATTAATATGGACTTGTATATGTAAGTTTTGACATTATGACCATTATACATCCGTATGTAATATTTTAATTATATTAAGATTGTTCTATGATAAATCTCAACACTTTTGGAATCATTTAAGTTGATCTGCAAACCAACTAAATTATGAGACTCTGAAATGATTTTTCATTAAATTTAATAATCATTTAAATTTTAAAAATAAAAATGAATAAAAATAGAGTTGATATTTATTTGAATTATAAAAATGGCATTGAATTTTAAGTTAACAAAATAAATTTATTATAAATTTATTTGTATCTTGTGGTGTGGTAAGGTCCATTAATTAGGGTCCATCTTTTTATACACTTTGGAATTTTTTTGGGATTGGTTGTGTTACATTGTTTATGACAATTAACATTTCTACATTATTTTTAATTATAAAAACATTATTGACTTTTAAGTATATATATATATAGAGAGAGTTTGTAATGTCATAAAGATATATTATACAAAGTCTATTTAATTTACTTAAATGCATGTTCAATTCCATCAAATTAGATTATACACTTTTTTTACTTAAAAACTATATCAATTACATTCGATATAAATTTTATCGTGAAAAATATATTATTATTAAATTTTAGGCTTATTAAATTTTAAAACAATACTAAATTGAAATTAATACTAATTTATATATATATAAATTTTGAAAGGTTTCAATTCCAAAAATATAGAAATAAAAAACTTCAATGTCAAAAGAATTATTAAAAATAAAAAATCGAACAAACCAAAACCATTCATTGTTGAATCAATTATAATGTGGTGTTAACTTCCAACTACTCCATTCAAAATAATCAGTCAGGTCAAATGGTGAAAAGTTAAAAATATAAAAAAGTTTTGGAAATGAGAGAAAACATAGATTATTTTACTTGTTCCTTGTTATTTCTGGTGAATTCAACCATTCATTGTTGAATCAATTATAATGTGGTGTTAACTTCCAACTACTCCATTCAAAATAATCAGTCAGGTCAAATGGTGAAAAGTTAAAAATATAAAAAAGTTTTGGAAATGAGAGAAAACATAGATTATTTTACTTGTTCCTTGTTATTTCTGGTGAATCTTTTTGCATGCAACATAAACTTGTTTGATTTTAAGATATCCAATTCTTTTTTTTTGTACTTCATTT
>JASDQU010384395.1:0-11065 GCA_032191745.1 Picea mariana | reverse complement strand
ACAATTTCTGCCAAGGAAAGTGCTCTGATACCACTTGCAAGATACCAGATATATAAAATATGCAGAATAGAAATGAAATTCTAGAAATAACAGAATGACAGTAAAATATCCAGCATAATCTTAACAATACACATAAATGATATACGCAATAGCAACATAAATAGCACTTTGATTCAGATAGCAATGTTCACAGGCCTCTTTGAGGAGGCAACCTCCAGTAGAGCAACGCTCTGTTACAATAATCTCCAAGCCAGGGTTTTCATACCCTCGACCCTTATTTATACTAAATGTGTCTATTAAGAGAAGCATCTAGAGGAAGATCCTTCTAGAAGTGGAAGCTTCTATTAGGTCTTCTTACATCCACCTTATTCTATTTCATTGAAAGGTCTTATTAATATTGACCTTTATTACATCCGAATACATTGATCTACCTATGTGCGGATTAGGACCTTAACAAGAAATGTCACATAATACCACATCCGTGAAGGGCTTGATGTTGTAGGGAAGGTGATATTGTTGGCTGACACAGGGGTCTTGTCCTTGGTGCAGCCACCCGATGGTGTATGGTTGTGGGTGTGTTGTGGTCGGCAAGCCCAGCCACTTCACAACCTCTACCAAGATGAGGTTCTTCTGGTTCCCGTTGTCGACAATGAACTGCAACAGGGAACCCTTTACCCGCATCTTGGAATGGAAGAGACGCTCCGCCTCCTCTGGATGTTTTGGTTCCGCCTTCTGGATCTTTGTGGTGGCAATGGTGGCGTTGGGATCCACATCGATAATCTGCTTCCAGGGATGATTTTAAGGATGGAAATTTATTTTAAAATGTAGAAAACATGGCGAATATTACTAATCCTTCATATGCCAACTATAAATGATTGACGATATTTTTGTAAAAATATTCAAATTTCTAAGGAATTTATATAGTTTTTATAAAATTTTGGCGATTTTTAAGGTAAAATAATTTTATCCTATAGAATTTTGGCGAATAATTTTTAAAATAGCGAATCTCATTTTTGGAAAAAACATGGAAAATTAGCCCATGAGCGAAATTTAGCCCCTAAAATCATCCATGTCTACTTCCCCCTATCATTCCCCTTGTTGGGTTCTGATTCAAAGTCAGAACATGTGTCTAATTCAGAAGCCTTCAACTTGGCTACCAGTGACTGCTTGGCCTGACACTCACTTGTGTTGTGAGTGGAGCTCTTATGGAACCCACACCACTTCCCTGTGTCCTTTTCTGGCTTCATGATGTTGTTATTTGCTTGTGGCTTTGGCGGGTTATCCTAGGCCACTCCGCCTTGGCTTGGTCCTTTGTTTTATGGTTTGGGGGTACCTTTCCCTTGCTTCTGATTCGCAGACCCAAAGTCTCACTTTTTCTGTTTGAACTTCTGCTCAATATTGGCAGCATATCGGTATGCCACACCAAGCGAGGAGATGTCGAGGAACTCCATTTCCTCCTAAATGTATCTATGTAGACAACTGTGGTACTTTAACACCAAATGTTTCTCTGAATCTTTGATACCCAACTTTGTGTGTAGGGTATGAAACAGATTCGTCATCTCATGCACATCTTGGTCCCTTTGTTGCCGCAGCGTAGTCCATTGTATGTATTTGTCCTCATAGCTCCCCACGGGATAATATTGTTCCTTGATGGCGTCTTAGAAAGAATTCTAAGTGGGTGTGGCCGATAATAGAGAGGGTTCCCCCTCTCCCTGTTGCTTCGAGTAGGTTTCCCACCAATCCTTGACATGGTGAGCGGCTTTGAGGAGTGCAAAAATAATCCTTTCTCGGTCGGAAAATTCATGAGCCGAGAAATATCCTTCTAACAGATTCAACCATCTATCTACAACATATGCATATATTTGTCCCTCAAATATGGGAATGTCAAAGTTTACTTGTACCTTAAAAGGAGTGGCGCCTCCAGACTAGCTGTTGGATGTCGATGCTCCGCCAGTGGGAATCTGTTGAAGAATTTGGGAAATGTTGTCCATCATTGTGTTCCTTTGTTTCTCCAGGGCCTCCTCGAGAAAAATTTTGATAGGATCTCCTGCTCCCTCATCTTTCTTTTCTTCCCCCATGGGTGGTCGTCGGGGTTTGCGAGACTGATCTTGCAAAGGTTCAACCAGATCGAGCCCCAACTCCTTATACCCTAACCTCGTTGGGGACATGCAAAGAAAGATCGAGAATGAGCAGACTTCTCAGATACCACTGATCCAGATTTATGTAGGAACACAATGAAATATAGAAATACACATAAACGTAGAGATGCAGCAGAAATAAGACTTCATTTCATTAATAACAACTGACTAAAAAATGCTTACAGACATAATGGAAATAAACTAGCTAGGGCACTGGTAGCTTATCTTTGAGAAGAGATGTGGTGGCTACTGGCCTCTGAACTGCCTATTACAATGAGGCTCGAGGGCCTATATATTACTGAGAAACAATGGAAAACCCTAAACATCAAAAAACCTAACCCTAGGAGATGAAACGCCAGAATATGGGCACCGTTGGGGTAAATTGGTACATCAATTTCCCGGGGGCGTAACTTTGGCATACTATCTCCGTTTGACGCACATGATACATTGTTAAAAAGATTTATCTAAGGACTACATTTCTAACAACGAATATCAAGTCCAGAATGGACTCATATTTTCCTGGAGCATGCATGCCAAAAAAAGGTCGTTTAGGGCCTCAAAATAGCTCCAAAAGTTCAGGACCCGAAGAACTGCTAAAAATAGTAAATTGTGCTACAATTAAGGAAACTAAAAAAATGAAAGAAATAATAGTGTGGGTCTAAGTGGAATAGGCGGGTGGCCACCAATATCCACCTGGATCAATTTATTTATTGAATATAAGTCAAATTTTACCGTATCTCTGTTATTGTTCACTATATCTCTGTGTTAATATTATAGATATGTATTTCATTTAGTTCCACTCACAAATATGGATCAGTGGTATCAGAGCGGTCGAATCCTTCTCATTCTTAGTGCATGTCCTTGATGAGGTCAGGGTATAGAGATTTGGGTATCTATATTGCTTCTCTTCAGGAAAAATACTCTCACATGCCAAAACAAACTTCCATGGAGGGAGAAAAGAAAGATGATGGGACATGAGATCCTTTCAAAACATTGCTCAAGGAAGACCTCGAATGACAAATGATTGAGATGATGGATAACTTTGAACAAATCCTTCGACAACTGCCTACAAGGGATGCATCTTCCTCGAGCGAAGGCCCCACCCCCTTCAAGATACAAATCAATTTTTATATTCCTATATTTGAAGGTCGAATAGATGCAGATGTTGTAGTCACATGGTTAAATCTGCTAGAAGGGTATTTTTCTGTCCATAACTTTTAAGATAGAGAAAATAGTACATTTGTGCTCCTTAAGGTCGTTCCCCATGTCAAAGATTGGTGGGAGACTTTCTATGAAAAAAATGAAACAAATGAATCTCCATTATTTTCAGTTGCACACACCATGGGTTCTTTCAGGGGTGTTATTAAGGAACAATACTACCTTCTTGGAAGTCATGATGACTTCTATACAAAATGGACCACACCATAGCATGAAAGGGACCAAAAAGTGTCAGAGTTCACAAATGTCTTCAACACCTTGCGCACCAAGCTAGATATCAGAGAAACTGAGCCACATCTAGTGCTTAAGTACGATGGGGGTTTTCATAGATACATCTATACATAAATGAAGCTGGTGGACATATCGTCCTTGGGCACGACCTATCGATATGCTTTGAAAATTGAGTATAAACTTAAACAAAATACACGGAAATTTGGGTCTCGGAACCCCTCACAGCAGAAGCAGAGAAAGGGAAGCTCCAACCCACAAAACAAAGGGAAGAGAAAGGATGGACAATCTCATGAAAACTAGTGTAATCTACAAACAAAGAAGGACAATGACAAGATGAAGAAAGACACTTGGAAGTGGTGTGAGTTCCATAAGATCCCCTAGCATAGCACCATTGAATGCCACTGAAAGTAGTAATTGGTGGCTGAGGTGAAATCCTATGAATTAGATGTGGGTTCAACTATGAGATAGAACTAAAAAGAGGATACAAAGCATTGACGTAGAACCTAGTTCCATCATTGTTACCACCAAGATCCATCCTGGTGAACCTAATAAACTAGAGGAAGGAGAGAGCCTATTTCATTCACAAATGGTGGTAAAGGGTACTCCACTACACTTCATCTTTAATAGAAGTAGCCAAAAGAACCTCATCTCAGCAAAGGTCATCAAGCAGTTGGCCCTGCCAACAACACCGCACCCACAATTTTACACCATTGGATGGCTCCACTAAGGAAGTGATCTCCACGTCAACCAAAAAATCCTTTTTCCCTATGACATCAAGCCTTTCAAAGATGACGTATTGTGTGATGTCTCCCCCCTTGAGGTTTGTGATTTTATTTTGGGCCAACCTTATTTATGGAAACATCATGTTGTATATGAGTCTAGGCCTCACAGTATTTTTATTACATTGGAAAAGAAATTATACAGAATACCCGAGGTAGTCATACCTACTTCCATTTCCTTGATCCATGCCATGCAATGCAGGAAGGTCAAATCTCATACCAGAAAGTTTGACTTCTTTATGATTCGCGTTCAAAATGAGCACGAGGTTGCAGCCACATCAATGGCCTCCATGAGAGGTCCCTCCACGTAGTAGAATCAAGTGGATAAGGTCATGGAAGAATACAAAGACATATTCTCCTCACCCGTTGGGGTACCTATGCACTGTCAGGTCAAGCATTCAATCGATTTGACCCCCAAAACACTTCTATGCAATGGGACAGTCTATCACCTCTCTCTATTATAAATGAGGAAATAAAGCACCAGATTGAAGAGCTGCTAAAAAAGGGGCACATATGACCAATCTCATCACCTTGTGGAAGACCAATCATATTTGTGCAGAAGAAATAAAGGACTTGGTGACTCTACATCAATTATCAGGCCCTAAGTAAAATCACAGTTAGGAACCGGTACCCAATTCCCCGAATCGATGATCTCCTTGACCAAGTCAAGGGGGACAAATACTTCAGTAAGATTGATCTGAATTTCATCTACCACCAGGTCCTAATAGAGAATACTGATGGATGAAAGACTTCCTTCAAGTCCAAATAAGGTCTTTTTGAATGGCTGGTGATGCCCTTTGGCTTGACAAATTCCCCAACAAATTTCATGACGATGATAGATGATATCGTGTAACCTTTCACCAATTATTTTGTGGAGGTGTATTTGGATGACATCTTCATCTTCAACAAGAGTTGGGTACAAAACTTGCTACATATTCAATAGGTTCTCCACACTCTGCAGAAGCACAAGCTATATCCAAATTTGGAAAAATGCTCCTTCAACATGGTCAATGTCCAATACTTAGGATACATTGTTGATGAGCATGGGGTGCACATCATTCATGACCGACCAACAATGACCACACTCACTGACCTTTGGAGATTCTTAGTCCTTTCTAATTTCTATCGCAGGTTCATGTTAGGATTATCCCATGTTGCATGGGCCCTTAGCCAAGTGACTAGAGGTGGTGGTAAGAAACATTTTGTGTGGGGCCTATAAAAAATAAAGCGTTCGATGATTTGAAGTAGTGCTTGTGCTCTCATTACTCGACCTCCAAAAACCTTTTGAGATCAAGAAAAATGCTTGAGACTATGTTGTGGTCATAGTTATGACTCAACATGGACATCTTGTGGCCTATCATAGTAAGACAATATGAGATGGCATCTGTAAGTAACCTAATTATGACAAATAAATGTACTTCATTGTGCAAGCCTGCCTCCAATGGAGGCATTACATTCTCGGGAAGGAGACAATTATCCACATTGATCATAAGAATCTACAATTCATGTGAACACAAGGAAAACTGCAGAATGACCACCATCAAAAGTGGTCCACATACTTGCAACAACTCCATCTCAACATCCAGTATAAGAGAAGAAGCACCAACCACGATGTTGATTTCCTTAGTCGACCTCCAGTTGCAACGTGCACCATGATGTTGAACTTTTGTGGCCATGAGACCTATGGATGGACCCAACTCTACAAGAGCGATCCTGACCTTGCCACTACCTAGCATATGTTGGATGCAAACACAACTGTGACTGATTTTCATATTTAGGATGGATTTTTGTGCCATATGTTCCATCTATATGTCCCATCAAGTGAGTAAGAGAAGATGATTTTGGAAGCTCACTATAGTTGGGTGGCAGGGCACTTTGATGTAGAAACGATAGCAGAAGTGTTGTAACAACATTTCTATTCATCGATACTTCGACAAGATGTCAGCAAGTATATTAGGTTCGACACTACCTATGTTATTTCCAAACTGACCATTAATAAACAAGGAATCAACACCCCTCTACCTAATCCCGAAAATCCCTGGGAATCCATCTCAATCGACTACATGTCTAGCCTTCCATCAACCAAGCGGGGAAACAACTATGATTTTATGGTGGTTGATCACTTTTACAAAATGGTGATTCTGGCCACCTGGAAGAAGAACATCATAGCGGAGGCCATTGCCAAGATCTTCTTGAAACGAGTGTGGCTACATTTTTGGATACCAAAAAATATCATCTTAGATCAGGACGATAAGTTCCTCATCATTTTCTGGTCGAGCCTTTGGTCATTGTTGGACACCAAGGTCACCAAATCCACTTCCTTATGCCCCCAGACAGACCGCCAAACCGAGGTCATCAACAGGATGATCGTGCATATCTTGCGCATGTAAAATTCTAAGAATCCATGCACATGGGATGAGATTATTATCTATGTTCAACATAGTTACAACAAATCCATACATATGTCAACCAAACATAACCTTTTTTAGGTGGTTTTGGGATTTCAACCATTGGGTCCCATGGATGTTGCACTACCCCTTGGGTCTACACAGGCAGAACCATCCCATCCTCACACTAAAGTCGAAAAAGCCATCCGTTTCATTGAACGACTACAACACATCCTCCAATAGGTTCATGATGTTTTACAAAAGTCCAATTCCAACTACAAGCGGTGCCATGATCAACAACAGGTGCCATAAAATTTTGTGGGAGATAAATTTTGGTTGCACTTGCAGAACGAACTCCTTATAGGATCCAAACAAAATATTTATCCACTCCACTATGGATATTAAACCATCACCAAGGTTGTGGGTGATAATTATTTTGAGCTCAACATTCCCCATTTCCTTGGCTTGCACCCAATATTTAATGCAGACCTCCTTTGACCATACTTTCCACCATTATTGGAGACCTCAAAGGTAGTAGAACAATTGACACCGAAAAATATCAACCATGATTGCATGGAACAATAATCCACTGATCATATCGTGGACACACAATTCAAGGGCACTCACCAACAAAATTTTAAACTTTATCATGTTGTCAAAGTATGACATCTCCTGCACGAAGGCAAGTGGCTCACCCAGGGCCAAATTCATAAGAAGTTTCCTCATCTTATGGGGGAACTAAAAGAAATGGAGACCATTGCCTCCTAGAGGGGATGATTGATCCAAGTGTATATTGGTGGCCACCCACCTATTCCTACTAGCTCACATACATATTTCATCTTGGAAGTTTCAGTTTTTATCTTGGCGGTTTTTTCCTATCTTTTCGAGTCCTAAGTTTCCGGGGTTGTTTTGAGGCCCTAAACATTGTTTTCTTGGCTCACCATAATCATATTATAAACATATTTAAAGTGTGATGGAAACATGTGTATTCCTAGGATGGAACTTTCCAATGGAATATCATGCACCTAAAACAAAAATTGTATTTAAAATTTATGAGCCCGAGAAGTTGATGTACCAACTTACCCCATCATGACCCACACGAATTTTAACACGTCATCTCCTAGGGTTAGGTTTTTGGATGTCTAGGGTTTTCTCATTACTTATTAATGCTAAAAAATTCTTGGATGCCTCATTTTAATTTGGTCAGACAAATACACATAGCATCCACATCTCTTCTCTGAGATTAGCTACCATCATTCGAGCAAGATTATTCATTCTACATTTTTTACAATTTCAACATATTTATTTATTGAATAGAAGTCAATTTTTTCTATATCTCTTTTATTTTTCACTTTATATTTGTGATAATATTATAGATCTATACTTCATTTCATTCCACTCATAAATATGGATCAATCACCTTCTTTGTTACTAGAAGAATTATGCGACTAGGTAAACCACCTTGTCATGTCTACACAAATATTTATGAAAACGCTAGGGTTTCAAGGATGTGAGGATACCATGCTACACATAACAATTTTCTTTAGAGGAAAAATATATATAAATTAAATTACTCAAGATATAGATTAGAATATATGGTAATCTATGGTGATAAAGGCCATGCAATAACTTGCTATGTGTTATGATGTTGAAGGAGCTAAATTATAGAGAGAATCATAGTTTCACCAATAAAATTGAATGAGAAGTTGTGACCAATTATAGATCCTAGTGCCAAGGTTATTATTTATACAAATAGACCATACATAGTTCACTTTAAAAGGGAAACATCAATGTAGGGAAATATCAATGTAGAGAAACATCAATTTAGAGGTGGGCCATATCTATAATGGATTTTTCTTTTATATCGAAACTCCATATAAATGTAATATCTTGGTTGAGATGGAATTTTCGGTGTTGAAGGAATATATATGGTTGTTTTTAAGGGGACATTGATAGAATAAGATGGAATCTTAGCATCCAAGGTTACTAGAAATCCTAAACATGTTGTATTATTTTCCACGTAGAACCACATAGAGACTTGTATGATGGAAAGTCATTTTCAACAAAAAAAAAAACTTGCATTCTAGAGAATTGTGCATCTTTGTTTTTGAAACCCATGCAAATCCTTCAACCAGTTCATTATTTTTTCATGAAAATTACACCTCTTCTTGCATATAGAAATGCGTAAGTCTATTAATTTTCTTATTTAACCATCATTTTAGTTTAGGGTTAGAATTAGGTGTTAGTCTTTGATTTCCTGCAAAGTAACCTTCAAATTTTTAGTTTTTGTACATTCTTACCTAGTAATTAGACAATGTAGCTGGTAGAAGGGGGGGAAATCAAATATTCTTGTTTTATTTCCATGTGGATGACCTATTTCTTTTAATGTTTCACATGGGCTAGTGAACTAGAAATTGAAATCAATCACATTTCCACCTTTTTTTTTTTGAAGACTAGAAGTAATCTTGTAATCAGATTATTCTCTTCACCTCTAAATTTTTAGTGATCTTGGTGAACTAGAGTGACTTCAAGATTAATTCACCTCTCTTGTAGATTCACAAAACATATACAGATTAATTAGGAATATTAAACACCCCATATGTGTGCATCTCTGATTTATTAATCTCTCTAAAGTTTTTTCATCCATAATTTGAGAGTCTTTAGGATTGGAATACCTCATATATGATAGTTCTAAAAGGACCACAATTGTCCACATATTTTTCTATATTCTAGTGATAGTTTCATTCTTTCAACAATTTAATTTTGCAAGTTTGCAACAATACACTTACAACTTAATTAGGAAAAACGTAAGGACCCCATGAAATCCACATGCCATATTGCTACTATTTTGTTCACAAATTTTGCAAAATTGTCACTGTCACATCACACATTACACTTAGACACTAATTAATTGGAATCTCTCCTCTCTAGAGTATGCTCTTCACCCTACACCTAAAATTGATTTGGGAGAATTAGAAACATTGAAGAGTTTTGAAAAGTCCTTCATCACACCTATGATAAAAAAAAACTAGTTGACGACCCCATTTCCAAGCCCTTTAAAGAAAACCTAAATCAACAAACTAAAATCCTTCCTAAGGAGATCACAAAATACTCTTTTAGAGTTGGCTTGTATTTCGAGGATAGGAATCCACAAAATTCCCCATTATCACTACTCATTTCAAGCATAGAAGTTGTCTCGGTGTACTTAAGAGCATCCATTACAAGTGTGACAAAGAAAAGGAAGGGAGATGCTTGTGAAGGGGAAAAGGATTAGTTCCAGTTGTTCCTGCAAGTCTACTTGGGTCACCCATATCTTGATAGACGTTGTCCCATGACTACATTTTGAGGATAAGAGTCCCCCACTCACACTTGAGAAAGGTAGGCTATGTTGGTTGTGGATCCTAATTATCTTCCTGATGCAGAGGTCCTTGCTTTCAGCCTTGTCTATACCCCATGAAGTATTTACACCTCAGAAGTATGTACACTCTTCCACGCGGGGGAGTGCAGAGGGGGGGTACCCCCTCTGTGGGGTCCGGGGGGTCCATCCCCCCGGCTGGGGGGTCTGGGGGCAAGCGGGCCCCCGAAGCAAAAATTGCCTTATAAAAGTATATTGTAATTTCATTGTAAATCTAGACCGTTCATTATAAGGTTGCAGATCTAACGGTAGAGATTATGTTAGGGTTTTTTTCCCTAGAAGGCAACCCTCTTTTATGAGGGAAATGTATTGCGGCTATGTATGAGGGTGAATATTGTATTATGAGAGAGGAGACTGTGAGACAAAGAAGAGGAAGTTACATCGGGTTTTTTTGTAGGCTGTATCCCTTCATTTGCTGGATAATAATAAAGGAAGGACCTGGCAATTTCTCTGGTGGACGTAGCCCACACTGGGTGAACCACGTAAATCTGTGTCTCTCTTGTATTGTGTGTCTTCTGTGTTTTTTGTTTCTGCATTTGTTTTATTTTATTGCTCTGCGGTCCTGTTTTTCTAACAACTGGTATCAGAGCGTAAGGTAACTCGCAGGAAAAGAGGGTTCCTGGTTTGAGTGGGAACAATTTCAGAAGATGGAAAGTTTAGGGTCGAGAAATTTAATGGCCAAAACTACCAGTTATGGAAGATGTAGATGGAAGACTATCTATATCAGAAGGATCTATTCCTACCATTGAGTGGAGTAGCAAAGAAGTCGTTGGCCATGAAGGACGAAGAATGGGAGATTCTTGACAGAAAGGCTCTAGAAACGATACAGTTGATCCTGGCAGCGTCGGTGGCTTTCAATATTTTGAAAGAAAAGACAACGAAGGATTTGATGGATGC
>JASDQU010384387.1:0-11065 GCA_032191745.1 Picea mariana | reverse complement strand
ATTTGAATTCAAAGTAGTGGGTAGGCTTCCTACCTTAATCAATGAACAAAATACATTCAAATTGGGTATTATTTGCCTTATCACTTTCTTGAACATCTTATTGATTGTTCAAATTATTAGATTGGTTAGAACAAGAGTTTAAAGTTGTAGGAAACATATTGACCATTAGGGTTGTTTTCACTTGAAATATTAGTTGAATATACTAGGTTAGGTCCATTACTTAGCCACTTTTCTGCATGTTTTGTTTAGATTTTGAAATCACATAATCACTCAAAGTTCAATTTCTCTCTATTTTGTTTTTTTATTAGCTTCAAATAGTGGCTAGTTTAGAAGTCTTGATAGAGAATTCTCACATTCAAATTAGAGCTCTCCCTTGGGGGCTGATATTCGAATTCCTTGCCCTTCCATAAACCTATCTTGTTAATCTGAATAATTTTATTATAAAACAATAAAAAGTTCTATTTATTTCAAAATGATAATGGTTCATGCAAATATATGTAATGAGGCATTTTTGTCCATATGCAGGTCTTAGTTTTGAATTTGCATCTTCTATCAAGCACTACAAATGTTGCTAAGGGGTTTGAGCATTGATTTTTTGAAAGGAATATGTTTCCTAGATTTAATTGTGTCTGTGTTTTTGAACATGTAATTCTCACTAGAAACTTGAGTAATACCAGGCCCTTGAATGTTTGGCTTGATGCAATCATAATTTCCACTTTTTCCATTTCAATTTGGATTTCAATTTTTTTTTGTTTTTGAAATGGGCGGGTCAAAGGTCTTTTTACATGGACTCAAAGAAAGTAAAGTCCAAGAAAGAATAAAAAATCCTATTACATGGACCTTTAACCATGCCACTTAGTATGGGGAACTTTTCCAAGCATACAAGGAATAAACAAAGGTCCCCTTATTTTCCAATGATTTTAATGAAGCAAAACAAAATGCTATCACTGAAAAGAATGTTCAAAGATCACAACTCCATAATGTAGCTACCATGTCAGTTGTGGTTCCCCATGTAGAGATGATTAGGTGGACCATTAAGCATGCAAATGTTGAGACAAATACAATGATAAATGATGAAGGGAGATGCATAACATCTTTTGAGACCAACATCATTGATTCTTACTATAGGTTCCCTAGATTTGAAAAATAAATGACTAATGCTTGGACATGATGATTTTCTAGGGAAAAGGACTATCATGAAATTATTAGAGGATGATGGGGCGAGGGAAAGCAATTCAAATCTAGAGAGATGAAGATATATCACACCTATGACCTATAAGAACCTTATGAGAATGCAGTTGCCTCGGTTGGTAGGCTATATGGAGAAAATAATTACACCCACTTAAAGGAAGCATGGGTCCCTCTCCTACACAATATTTTGGAGGAGGGAATAGTATTTAATTGGGTTGCAATTCTTTCCTTACTCTCACTAATTTGATCATGAGGGTCAAGTACCCTTAACCAAGCTCATTGCCACAATTCTACATATCTTCCTATCTTCTAGATGCCATGTGCACTATAAATCCATTCTTAGAAATGGGATGGTCATGGAACAAAAACTTATCACTCATTCATGTTTATTTCCAAAATCTACGTGAACATAAATATATGTGCCATTATGCTTAGATATGAGATCATTTATTAGCTCCTTTGTATGAGTGGATTTTCAGGAATAAATGTCCAAGATTGTCACCTGATTCAATAAAATTCCTCGAAGAGAATGGAGATTGGTATATGGAGCAACCAAAAATCCTCACACCCTCCCAAGACATGTGTGGATAGGTTTATTATCAGGCAAATGGCAGACTACACCACCCTTCTTTGTTAACCCAACAATAACATCTCTACAAAAGTTGTTCCCTACCTATTCCATTGACACAAGATTTTATGGGATGAGAAATTATGTTTTCACGAGGATGGAAGGAGAGAAGATGGAAGCGTACATGTTTGAAAATGAAAGGTTCATGATCCGTGACCCTAAGAAGGTGGTAGAAAATCATCGAACTTATGTGGCCATCACTTGGGCCTACTCACATGAGAAATATCTCAAGGAAGAGATGAATATATGAGCTTTGTCTTATGCATACGTGTGTGAAAATATCAACCACAAAAGAAGAAAGTAGAGAATAAAGTAAAATAATCTAGAGATTTTGGGCTTGAACTTCATAAAGATTCATCAATAGAGATAAGAAAGATTAAAACATCTATTGAGGTTGCAAAGATTTGGGAAGTTTGAGGGATAATATCCATGGAGGAGGTGAAGGTGAGGAGGGGGGGTGGATCACCCAAGAAGTAGGTACCCATTCCTCAAAGTAATATGATGATTTCATATGCTCGAATACTTCTTATTAATTAAGAATCCACCATTGTCCAAACTTTTGGGAGAATTTAGTGTTACTGTGGGTTAGTATATGCTATTCTTGTTGTTCATGGTGCTATGGAAATTTGTAAGAATATATATTCAATAGCTATAGACTATTATCATGCATTTTATACTGCAAGTAAAACACCACTTAGTGGAGGTTTTAGCAATGGTTTTTAGTGTTACAATATTTGGAAAAATTATTAAAAAAAGTCTACTAAAGGCTCCACATTTAATGATAGATTTAGCAGATATTCACCATAACTAAAATTTTTGGGTAGTAGAAAGTCCTAATAGAGTTTTTGTTTTGGCAGTGCAATTAAAATAGTAAGGTTAATCGATGCACACATATTTAATATGCACCGATGCATATTATATACATTCAAAGCACAAATGAATCCTATATATTTTGAAAACATCATTATATACTATATTTTTTAAAGCATCGATGTGATTATATTTTTTAAAGCACCGGTGTGTATTATATATGATTAAGCATTGGTGCCTTTTTTTTTATATCCTTGTGCACCATGAAATCTTGGTAATGATAACTATAATAGTAATGTCAACTATAATAGTATCATAGAAGGGAATGATGCTACTATTTTAGTTAGGAGCATCGATGTTTTTATTTCAATTATTAATGTTGGTGCGTTCTTACATGTATATAGTACCTATTCGTAAAAATCATTGAAACACACCAGTGCTTAAATAGGTGTGAAACACACCATTGATTTCAAATGAATACAATGCACTAATATGTTTCAGTGCTGAATTTTTTTCATGTTGCAAGTATGCAAATGCAACTTCTTGTTTTTTAATAAAATTTCAATTAATCATCAGAAAATAAAATATATTTTATAATAATATTGATCTTTATATTTTATTAATACATTTCAATATAATCATTACATTAATGTATTTTATCATTTAAACAAATATAACAACTGATTACACCTATGTTCGTTATAATAATGTTTTTATCTGCAATGTAACATTTTACACCATCAAAGATTGCAATATAATAAGAAAACCATTTTATTATATACAAATAAGGGACCCTTTGTCAGACAAAATGAGACAACATGAAGGTCCACAATAATTAAAATGTCAATAAATAATTATTACAACTATTGGTAGCTTGTCGTGATACCAATTGGGACAATATGTCCACATTAAACTAAATGTTTGATTTTTACAGACAAACATTCCAAAATACAAAACAAGTGTAACATCAATTATATTGATTATCTTTCATCTCTTGAAATCTTGTCATTGTTCGAGTTGCCTGACTCGTTTCTTCATCACTTGCAAGGGATATTATACTTGGGTTATTTGCAATGTTTTGTTGATAATATTGATTTAGTTTTGACTCTTCGTCTTCCATCTACAAACATAGAAATATGTGTAATGAGTATATCTACATTGATAGTATAATATGATCGATAGGGTAAATAAAAAATCGTATCATAGCAGTAAGTGATTCATAAACAATACACATTCTTTCAAATCCATTCCTCATGCCATCTCTAAACATATCTTCTATTGGCTCCACTCCATACTTTGTTTCCTGCAATTTTTATACGCCATAACAAAGTATAGATATAACTAAAGGTTACTTCTTGTTCCATTAATTATAAAATAAGGGAGGTGCGTGTGGGGTTCTCATAAACCCATGAGGAAAAAAAAATGTTCCTACACATGGAGTTTGGGAACTCTTTCTAATAACCTTGCCGAGGCTTATGCTCTATTGCAAGGACTCTAGCATGCATCTTCTCTAAATATTCAAAAATTGACTGTGATTGGGGATTGGACAAATTTTATTCGTCATATGGTATTGGGAACAAACCCCATGGACTTCAAATTAACATCGATGTTTACTAGAATTTGGCAAGCCTCATCTTGTATCTCAGAAGTGAGATTTTTTCATGTGCTTCATGATAACAATTGAAGAGCATATCATTACACCAAAAAAGCCACAAAAGAAAAAGAAGGGGTCATAGTTGTAAATGGTAAAGTATATTATCAACCAATCCAATGAAGGCACCTACTATCATGTCGAAGGGACACGTGGCTCTTAGTATTCAGTACAATTTTTTTCTTTTTCACTCAAGGAAACCAAGCTTGCTCCTCTGTTATAAAAGAAATTTTGGGAACCAATCAGAGCAAGGACGGTTCAAGGAACTCTCTTCCATATTTGAAAGCACAGGTCCATGATATTGGAAAACAAGAAATGACTAAAACAAAATATGAAGATGCAACCAATCATATTGTTAGTTATTTATTTATGTTTTTTATGATTTCCAAGCTCCTAGGGACTTTTTGTAGAATTTATATAGTTAATTTTTTTCTTAAAAATTTGTATGTAAAGTGATCCAAGTGGATATCGGTGGCCACCCACCTATTCCAACTGGCTCACATACATATTTCATCTTGGAAATTTCCATTTTCATCTTGGCAGTTTTTTTTTCTAGATTTTCTGGTCCTAATCTTCCGAGGCCGTTTTGAGGCCCTAAAAAATGCTTTTTGGGACCACCACAATCACAATGAAAATAGAGTCAAAGTGTGACAAAATAATGTGTATTCCTCAGATAGACCTTTCCAATGGGCTATCGTGCACCTAAAATGAATATCGTATGAAAAAGTTACGACCCTGGGAAGTTGATGTACCAACTCACCCCAATGGGGTCCACATGACTTTTGGCGCTTCAACTCCTTGGGTTAGGTTTATGCATGTTTAGGGTTTTGGAATTCATGTTTGATGTAAAAATGCCTTTGGAGCCTCATTGTACTCATATTCTTGCAAATGAGAAAAGCTGTCACATCTCTTCTTAGACATAAACTACCATCATTCTAGCAAGCTTGTTTCAGTTTGCATTTTACAATTTCAACATATTTCTTATTTAATAGATGTCAAGTTTTGATGTATCTCTGATATCATTCACCGTGTCTTTGTGTTAATATTATCGATATGTGTTTTCATTTCGTTCCACTCATAAATATGGATCAGTGGTATTAGAGCGGTCTTCTCCTTGTCATTTTTAGTGCATGTCACCGGCAAGGTTAGGGTATATGGAGTTGGGTATCGAGCTTGTTTATATTGAGGAAAAATTCTCTTGCACACCCAAGAATCCTTCCATGGAAGGAGAAAATAAATACGGTGGGACATGAGATCCTTTCAAAATGTTTCTCAAGGAATCCCTCGAGTGATAGAGGAACGAGACGATGAACAACTTTGCAAAAAATCCTTCTACGATTGTCGACAAGAGACACATCTACCTTAAGCAGAGGCACCACCCTCTTCAAGGTACAAATCAATTTTTATATTCCTATATTTGAAGGTCAAATAGATGAAGATGTTGTAGATAAATGGTTAAACCTTCTATAAGGGTATATTTCTGTCCACATTTTTTTCGATAGAGAAAAGATTACATTTCCACTCCTCAAAGTCATCCCCCATGTCAAATATTGGCGAGATACTTTCTGTGAGAAAAATGAAACATAGGGATCTACATTATTTGTATTTTCACCCACTTGGGGTTCCTTCATAGATGTTATTAAGAAACAATACTACCCTATTGGAAGTTATGATGACTTATATACAAGATGGACCACATTGTGAAAGGAAAGGGACCAAAAAATGCCAGAGTTCACCAATGTATTCCATACCTTGCACACCGAGCTAGGTATCAAAGACTCTAAGAGACATATGGTGCTCAAGTACTGCGACGGTCTGCATAGATACATCCAGACATAAATGGAGTTTGTAGTTGCACCCACTTGGGGTTCCTTCAGAGACGCTATTAAGGAACAATACTACCCTATTGGAAGTTATGATGAATTATATACAAGATGGACCACATTGCAGTAGGAAAGAGACCTAACAATGCTAGAGTTCACCAATGTCTTCCATACATTGCACACTGATATGGGTATCAAATAATTTGAGAGACATATGGTGCTCAAGTACCGCGACAATATGAATAGATACATACAGACAAAAATGGAGTTTCTGGACATTTTTTTCTTGGGTGCAACCTATCGATATGCTATCAAAATCGAGCAAAATCTTAAACAAAATATGTGACAGTTTGGGTCTGCAAACCCCTCATAGAAGAATCAGGGAAAATGCATCCCCAACCCAAAAAAAAGGGCAGAGTAAGGATGGGAAGCCTCAGGACAACCAATCCAAACCGTAAACAAATAAGGACAATGGGAAGACAGAGAAAGACACTGGGAAATGGTGCAAGTTTCATAAGAGACCCTAGAATAAAACCACTAAATGCCACTCAAAGCAATCATTGGTGGATGAGGTGAAAGATCTGAATTAGATGCAGGCTCCGACTCTTAGTCAAAACTAGAAAAAGGGAGATAGATCATTGATGCATAACTGATTTCCTCCATTGCTACCACCACCAAGGTCCAGCCCGATGAACCTAATGAACCAGGGGAAGGTGAGCACCTCTTTCATTCACAGATGTGGGTGAAGGGTATTCCATTGCAATTCATCATTAATAGCAGTAGCTGGAACAACCTCATCTCAACAAAGGTCATCAACCCACTGGCTCTACCGAAATCACCACATCCACACCCATACACCATCAGATGTCTCCACCAATGGAGTGATCTCCATGTCATCCAACAATGCTTCCCAGCCTATGATACCAAGCCCTTCAAATATGGGGTATTGTGTTATGTCGCCCCCTTGAAGTTTGTGATTTTATTTTGGGGCAACCTTATTTATGGAAACGTCATGTTTTATATGAGTTTAGGCCTCGTAGTGTTATTATTACTTTGGACAAGAAATTATATAGGATACCATAGGTAGTCCCATCTACTGCCATTTCCTTGATCTCTTCCAAGCAATGCAGGAAGGTCATCTCTCAGACCGAGAAGTTTTCTTTCGTAATTCACACTTAGAGTGAGTGGAAGGTTGCATACACATCCATGGCCTTCGTGATAGGTCTCTCCATGCATCAGAAGCAAGTGTATAATCATGGTACCTTTTCACTGTTAGTTCAAGCACTCAATTGATTTGACCCCCATCGCACCGCTACCTAATGGGCTAGTCTATTGACTCTCTTTGTCATAAAATGAGGAAATCAAGCGCCATATCCAAGAGTTGATCGAAAAGGGAAACATCTTCCCAATCTCATCATCTTGTGGAAGCCCAATCGTGTTTGTGTAGAATAAAGATGCGTCCTAACAACTCTACATTGATTATCGATCCCTAAATAAGATTAGTCAGGAACTGGTACCCCATTCCCTGAATTGACTCTCCTTGACCAACTCAAGGGGTCCAATTACTTTAGTAATATTGATATGAAGTACGAATACCACCAGGTCCCAATAGAGAAGACTGATGTATGGAATATTGCCTTCAAATCCAAAGAAGGTCTTTTTGAATGGTTTTCCATGCCCTTTGTCTTGACAAATTCCCCAACAAATTTCATGAGGATGATGGAATATATCTTGCATCCTTTCACCAATTCTTTTGTGGTAGTGTATTTGATGAAATTCTCATCTTCAACAAGAATTGGGCAGAACCCTTGCACCACATTTAGCAGGTTCTACACACTATGCAACAACACAAGCTATATGAAAATTTGGAAAAATGATCCTTCAAAATAAACAGGGTCTAGTATGTAGGCTACATTGTGGATGAGCATGGGTGCATGTCAATCTAGCCAAAATCTAGGTCATCCGTGACTAGCCAACCCCAACCACACTCACTGAGCTCTAAATCTTCTTATGCCTTGCCAATTTCTATCACATTTTTGTGTTGGGATTCTCCCACATTGCATGGGACATTAGCCAAGTGACCATGGGTGGTGGAAAGGAAAAATTCATGTGGGGCCATTCACAACAGAAATCATTCGATGATTTGAAGTAGCGCTTGTGCTTAGCCCTGATGCTATCATTACCCGACTTGCAACAACCGTTTGAGATTGAGACAAATGCTTCAGAATATGCCATGGGCACAATTCTCACTCAACATGGACATCCCATGGCCTATCATAGTGAGACATTATTAGATATTATCCATAAGTACCCCACTTACAACAAAGAAATGTACTCCATTGTACAAGCCTGTATCTAGTGGAGGCATTAAATTATCGAGAAGGAGACAATCATCCACAATGATCATAAACCTTTGCATTTCATGCAAATACAAGGAAAATTGTAGAATGACCGTCATCTGAAGTGGTCCACATACTTGCAATATTTCCATCTCAACATCAAGTATAAGACAGGGAGCACCAACTGCATCGCTAACTGCCTCAACCAACCTCTAGTTGTTGCACTAACCATGGTGCTACACTCCAACAGACATGATACCTCCATATGGCCCCAACTCTATGAGAGAGATCTTGACTTCACCACTACCTACCAGATGTTGGGCACTGATCCGTAGGATCTTTTAATGACTTATGGTTGAGTTTTAATTTTGCATGCATTAATTAACCATTTGAGAAACTTAGTGAAAAAATCAGGAAAGAAGAGGAATTATGACATCCATATACACATTTGTAGATCTGAAATGAAATAAAAGACAGCAAACCATAACACACAGATTGATAACGGAGTTCGACACAACTTTGCCTATGTCTCCGAGCCTTTTTCTCTGTGGGGGAGGCTTCTTTATTTCTGTTCAAAAGCTCAAAAGTACATTGATGCAATGTCAAATGGCTACAAGACTGATCTAGTCATGTTCTTCCATATCTCTAGAACCATGCAAAGAAAACGGCATGCAAAACGGACGTCCGAAGCTCCCAGAAATGGTCCAACAACGTCTCCTCCTCAAAAGCTTCTCTGCCTCAAAATGGCTTTGGCTTGGCTTCTCCTCAGGATAATTCTACTCTGAATGCCCTCCCATGGCCTCAAACAGGCCTGGGTTATATAGCTTGGAAGTTGGTTTCTCACCTCCAACTTCCTCCTAAAATTTAGGCTCCAAAAATGCCCAATATCTCCCAAAAATGGAGAAAAACCATTAAAAATAGGCTTAATTACAATTAAAACCCAAAACTATAGGCATAAAACCCAAATTAGTTATAAAAATTGGGCGCTAGCCCCCGAGCCATGGGCGCGCTCCCTTTGGCGAGGTCATATGGCTTAAAATGGCCAAGCGCTGGCCCCTGTCCTGTTGACACCTGGTTCTATCGGCGTTTGTATATGGCCACGGGCCTAACGGTCATAACTGTTGTAACCCTACCCAAAAAAAAATGGTAGAACCCGGTCCTATGGGGATCCGCCTGGAATCGTGGGCTAATCCATTATCCATAACTGTCCCGCCAAAATTCGTCGCGCTCCCGGTTCTGTCGTGGTGTGGTTATATGGTATGTCGAGGGCTGGGGCTAAGCCCCAACCCTTTTCCCCTGCCGCTTAAGCTTTAACTCAAATACAAATAAATTATGCGCCCTATTGTAAATAAGAACCACCATGGGGGCGAGCGGTTAGCCCAACCCCGCCAGTCCACTGCCCACTGGAGAGGTTGCGGGTTCGACCCCCGACCATGCCATAACAATTTTACCAAAACACAACAGCCAATTACGGGGTGCCACGTGGCAGCCCTTGACTGGGCCACGTGGCATCTCTACAACCAACCAAACCATGACACTTGTCAACTGCTGATTGGCCCATGTCACTTGCCACTTGTCAACCACCGTACTGCCACTTCTTAGTCTGCCACATCAGCTGCTGACGTCACCCATGCCACGTGTTACCCTTACAGTGGTGACACGTGTCACCTCTGGATTGGTCCATCTGTACGCCAAACTGACCTATCACACTCTGCCACGTGTCATCTGTTGGAGCTTCCACATCACCTATATGGACCGTATGGTCTGCACAGTCAGCATGACACGTGGACTGTACGGACTGTACAGTCATCCCTTTTTTTACCTGTTTGACTTTTCAGACAGAATGCGATATCTTCTCCATACGGAGCCCGTTTGACAAAGTAAATATATCACCGAAATTAGGAAGACGAGACGGATGCAATGGCATAGGTTTCATCACATTCTAAGAACTTTCATTTTTGAGCATTTTTCAAGCCCTGTCAGGCTTCTGGATCCGATTTCGGATCACACCTCCCCACAATAAGACCTTTTGGTCCCCAAAAGGTTACTGACCAGTCAACAAGCTCGGGATAGGCCACCTAGCTTTCCCTCTGTCTCTGAACTCTGTCCTGTGCACCTATTTCATCAAGATCAACTGTAACACAATCATGACAACTGATAGTATATTGTTAGCCATTTGAACCCTGTTACATCTTACTGAAGCTACTATCATCCATGTAGAAAACATTGCTAATGAAAGTATCAAAAAGACGACTGCAAATGAGCTGATATACTTGAAGTATCTGCACAACATGAGCTTATCTTGAAGCAATTTATGATTGATTTTCCATTCAACAACCATGTCTTGTTCTTGCTTAAGATCAATTACTTCATTTGAAATAATTATTGGTTTGTTGCATGCTTGCACTGTATTCGTTAATTGTTCCCTTGTTTGAAGTGTTTTATTTTCTTTAACATGATGAGCATGAACCACATAATCATGACCTGCTTTAGTGAATTGATATTGATTCTTTGTCCTGTAGAAAATTGCCTTACGATCAAATAAGTATGGACTACCTAAGATCATTCCACATTCTCTTAACGACACAACATCACAAGTTACTTCGTCCACATACTTAGATGA
>JASDQU010384386.1:0-11114 GCA_032191745.1 Picea mariana | reverse complement strand
ATCAGTAGATCAACCAGTTTTGTCTACAACATTCTTGGGTGATACGACACAACAGGTCCCTCTAGCAGTCGAAGAAACATCTAGTAGCATACCTAACCAGGGAAATCTTATTCTGGTAATAGAGGGGGAAGAATTCGCAAGCAGAACCTTGACAGAGTCAGACCATTCTAGCAAGAGAGAGAAGGTTGCAGCCGAGGGATCAAGTCATCAGGATGCAGGAGAAGGGATCGAAGGAGTATTTGCATCACCAAGGGACCGGGGAAGTGTTGCTAAAGTGACTCAGATCCAAGGGGTAAGAAAGCCTCAGCCATCTCCTACAGAGCTTGGTGAAATACCTAGCGTTTATTGGAAGATATTTATGGCTCCCACAACCTCCACTATCGAGTTTCCAATCAGAGATTTAGGAGCTGGAGCACCCACAAAGCCTATTCCATTAGCATCCTTACCAAACTTTCATGGGCTTGTTTCAGAAGATCTCGACACATTTCCATTTGAGTTTGACATAGTGTGTCGGGGGTATGACTATACGACGGAGGCCCAAAAGTTAAAAAAATTTCCTTCTACATTAAAAGGAACGTCTTTGCGATGGTTCATGGGCCTTGGAGGAAGCTCTATTTCCACATGGGATGATATGCGGGCAACTTTTATGGAAAAATACCAGGATTACTGTAAATCCCAGAACATTAAGGAAGAACATTTCAAGTTCGCACAAAAAGAAGACGAGAGTTTGGAAGATTGTGTGGAACGATTCAAGTACACCTTACAAAGGTCGGGTCACTCTGACCTGGATAAGGAAATACTAAAAATTATCCTCCTCCGATATTTCCATGAGGACTCAATGAAACTATTGAACATTGTGGGAAAGGGAGACATCTCTAAGGAAAGCTTCGAAGGTATCTGCGAATTATGCATTCAGTGCTCAAGGGGGATTGCAAGAAACAAACAAGGAATTCGCTTAGTAAAAGGGTCTGGCGGAGGTGTTACAAAAGTAGAAATCAGAAACTTGCTAGACAATCTGAGGATGGATATCCTTAGCACCCTGTCAGCATAGATGGATACGCTGCAAGTAAAACAGAAGCAACTGGAATTGGACAGGACTATGGCGATATTCTGCTCGACATCTAGAAAAAAGCAGCCAGCGAGGGAATGTCCACTAAACTCCATAGAGGAATGTGCAATCTATGAGCTAAATCATGCAACAAGCTCATGCCCCTCCCTGCCAAGCCTGAAAGTAGTATTTCAAGGAACGGGGAAAGACATGGAGTAATTGTACCTCATGGGGTCTAGAAAGCCATGGAAACATCGACCACCAATGGGAAATCAAGGTATGTACTCAGATCCATCTCATTATTTCAATAATTCTAATATGAATTTTCAGTCCATGCCCTATCCTTCCATGTGGCCATAATACCAGTTTCCACCATGGTAGCAGTGGAACCCTCAAGCCAGTTCAAGCTCCCCATGGGCTCCAACTTGGTGAGCATCCCCTCCTGGGCAGTTTCCTCAATCGATGCCACAAAAAAAACTCCAACTGCCCTCTAATGTGCCTACAGGTAATCAACCTGCCCATCCTCAACTCCCAATCCAACCTGATCCGAATCCTAATAGCAAGGGAGCTCATCAAACTGACATTCTTAACCTACCTTCATATAGCATTTCCACTGCAGATTTGTATGAAATGAATCTATGATCAGGGTAGATAGTTAATGTTCAACCTCCTCTAGTTACCATTGAACAACTCGATAGTGAAGGTAAGAAATCAGAACCAATTAATAAAGAGCCAAAACAAACTGATAGAAACAAGGCACCTCCTGTAAAATAACATCAATCTGAACCACCTTACCCAGAGAGACGAACTTTGAGTAAATCAAGCCCTCAAGTTGAATTTGATTTATTAGGAGAATTGCAGAACTTATTTGTTAAAATTCTCTTGTTACAAGCTATGAAGGATGTGCCAATATATGCAAAGACTCTTAGGGAATATTGTTCAAAGAAACCTGCAAAGAAATCCAAAGACCCCCTTACCATTCATGTTATGGGAAAATTATCAGATTTCATGACAAGAAAGTCAATGCCTAAAAAGTATGGGGATCCGGGGAACCCAATTATGACAGTACAAATTAATGGGGTACAGATTCTGAATGTGCTGGTAGACCTGGGTGCTGCCATCAATGTTATCACCACTAAAACCATGCATGAATTAGGTCTTCGTAACTTGAAACATACACCTACAGTATTGGAAATGGAAGACCGATCCATAGTTAAACATGTAGGGAATTTGGAAGATGTAATAATTTCAGTAGATTCATGGCACTATCCCATAGATTTCCTGGTCTTACAGACACAATCTTCGGTGGGCGACCATCCTTTGATTTTGGGTAGACCATGGATGGCTACTACAGATGCTTACATTGGTTGTCGATCAGGGCACATGGTTATTTCCAATGGGCACAACATTAAGAACTTAGTGTTATACCCACCTGCAGAACCAAACCCATCCATAAAACCAACAAGAAGCAAGGAAATTTTATCTAGGAAAGAGTCTAAAACAGAAAATGAGGAATTGAGGCCAGTTCTCACTATTGGACAAGCCCTTAAGTTGAAAATAGAATCGGAAGATGATGTAATCACCTCTTTTATGGATGATCCTTGCTCTGTTTCCAAAACAAATCAACAATTCCTAGAATCTATCCTAAGCTCTGAGACTCAGGAAACAATTGAAATAGCAGAAGGATCAGAGGAGCTACCTGTTGATGCACCCAGTGAAAATGTCCCAGTAGAACTAGAACCAGGAAAAACCCTGAATAATAATCCAACCCTGTCAGAATCCCAAAAGAGGCAACTTGTGGATGTCCTTAGAAATCACAAAGAGGCCTTCGCCTGGGATTATTTAGATATGAAAGGGATCCTTGCTAATTCATGTACCCATCATATATACATTAAGGAGGATTGTCGTCCTGTGAGACAACCTCAGAGAAGGATGAAACCTGCATTGAAAAATGTTGTGAAAGAAGAACTTCAGAAATTACTAGACGTAGGTTTTATTTACCCCATCTCAGATAGCCAATGGGTCTCCCCATTAGTAATGGTCCCTAAGAAAAATGGTAAATGGTGAATATGCGTGGATTATCGAGAATTAAATAAGGCAACGTAGAAAGATCGTTTTCCTTTTCCATTTATTGATCAAGTTCTGGACACATTGGCTGGAAAAAAGTTTTTTTCTTTTCTAGATGGGTTTAGTGGGTATAACCAGATCCAAATAGATCCTGAAGATCAGGATAAAACCACTTTCACATGTTGTTGGCGACGGAAGTCACTCCTGGATTGCTTGCAGGAGTAGAGCCCGACGCCCATCAATTTTATGTCACGATAGTTTTTTAATGGGTGATCAAATGGGCAGGGACTCGGGGAGATATCACTCTAACTCATGGACTGGGTCTGGTATGTAAGTAACAATGGAGGTCTTGATCTAACTTCAGTCAGTGGGTTGATTAAAAGATGAACAGTTGGAAGAATTGATAAGAAGAGTGAACAAACTACTTTGGGCAATAGGCTTTCAGTAGTTTGCGGAAGAAAGACTCTGAATGCAAGATCCTCTTGGTTCAGGGTCTTAAGAAACTGAAAGGGGGACTTGACTGGATTCTCCAATTCCAAGTCATTCAGCGTTAGAAAAATCACAAGGACTGATTAGAGACAATGCGACTGTTACAGTGATCCAATTCTACATCATCCTATAACAGTTACAACTCGACTGGATTGTCCAATTCCAAGCTACTCTAACACAGTGTAAACAAAGACGTGAAAGAAACTGACATTCATAAGGCAAGAAGTCTCAAGAGTCCATGCATAACCAGAATAACAGTGCTTCATTAAAGCTTTACAATCGGGAGACTCGCTCAACCATCGATACCTACAAAAATGGAGAAAACGCCTACATATACTCGAAACAACAATAGCAACAAAATTGAGATGTTGCATTAAAAACATTGCGTCTGCATGGCTTCTGACAATCTACACCTGCAGTCTCTGAATGATCATGCACCTATGGCAGACGCAATCGAACTCCTGACAGTCCCGTGGGCGAATCGACATGCTTTTAATTCATCGTCGGAGTTTCCCTTTATGGCGGAGATGATATCTAACCACCATCAACTACCTTAATAACTACTTCCTTGGGATTGAGAATGGCTCGGCCAACTCAGCACCTTTGGGACATGGAGGGCCCCTCGCGCTGCCATCTGGATTAGCTGAACGGCCTGATGAATAGACGTGGAGGCCAGCGTGAAGGCTGGGTGCATAATGGGAGTGGTGGATGGGCAGAGGAGACACAGAGCGTGGGGCTTGAGTGGATTAGGAGTAGAGAAAGCCATACATAGCTGGAGGGGGAGGGCTGAAGCGCTCTTGTGACGAGGCACAATGCCGTAGGGAGATGACGGGGAAGTCATAAGGCGGTGGGACTGAAGGAGGAGGAGAGGCAAGTTGGGAGATGAAGAATCACCTGGCATGAGGTGTTGGGCGAAAATGAGAAAAAGGAAAAGGTGTGCCACAAGGATGCATGGACAGGTGACGTGGAGAGAGGAGGACACATGGCAGCTGGAAGGAGGATGAAGGACTGCGGAAGGGCCATGCTATGAAGTGAAGTAGAAGATAGGCTGCAGGGGAGCGGCGGCTCGAGAGGTGACATGATGGGGGAAGGACCCACGCTGATTAAAGGTAGAGAGGCAAGGGAGATCTGGATCGCCTGTGTGTCGTTGATCTGGGCACTTTGATCACAGTCGTTGAAGAAGTGCGCCCCTAATTCCGGACCCCCCCCTCTGCTTAAAGATAGAAAGGCATGGGGGGGGTTTGGAATTGCCTTGTGCATTGTTGATCTGGGTGCTCTGATCATAGCCGTTGAAGTGTGCCCCCGATTTCGAACCCCCCCGCCCCCTGCTTAAATATAGAAAGGCGGGGGGGGGGGTCTGGAATCACCTTGTGTGCTGTTGATATGGGTGTGCGGGTCCTTTCCATCCAGTTTTGCTTTCCGCTTAACCACAGGCGCATTTTGCGTCCCAAACTTAGGGTAAGTGGATTTTTTACCCATTCCTTCGCATTTTATCCCCCCTCACAAGAAATGTCGCTAACATTAGGCTCCATGGGGGATAGAGCCGTCCCTGTGATGCTCTAAAGACTCTTTTTTGTAGATTCAGTGCCTTGTTGTTGGGCTGTGGAGTCATTTATTAAGCTGAAAACAAAAAACAATATTTACAAAAACAAAAGAGCCGACTACGGCTCACAAAAAACATTTTTTCAAGAAATGCCCATTTACTGGGCCATTAAAAATTTCTTTGCCTTCCAAATCCTGCAACCTATAAGTGTTGTTTGAAAATACTTCATAGATCTTGAAAGGCCCAAACCAGAGGGCATCAAAATTACTGTGCTTCCCCTTTTCCTGCCTGGGTGCATCCCATTTGAGCACCAGATCACCTGGCTCGAAATCTCTCTTTCTGCTCTTCCTGTCAAAAGCCTCCTTGATCTTCTGCTGATGATTATAGGCCCTATGCATGACCTGTTCCCTGGTCTGCTGCACTTTCACCATTTGATGAATCCTTCTGACCATATGATCGGGTTCTCCTTCAAGATCTTGAAAGAATTTCGCCACAGACAATGCGAGTTGAGTAGGGAAAACAACCCCTGTTCCATAAACAAGTCAGAAAGGTGATATGCACAGGGACTTCTTTGTTGTCACCCGGTCAGCCCATAGAGAAATCTTGAGCTTTGAATCCCAGGCCCTTTTATTGTCTTCTAGTAATTTCTTAATGAGCTTGATCAGAATTTTATTGGAAGATTCTGCCAGTCCATTTCCTTGAGGATAATAGGGAGTAGAGTGAATCAGAGAGATCTCAAACTGTTCACAGAACTTGACCAGAGGCTCAGACCTTAAAGAGGCGGCATTGTCAGTGACAATCCTGCTAGGGCAGCCAAATCTGGGTAAGATGTCCTCCAGGAAGCTGATAATTACTTTGTGAGAAGTGCTCCTGGTGGGGACAGCTTCTATCCACTTGGTGAAATAGTCTGTTGTAGTTAGGATCCATCTGTGCTAGCCACTTGAGGGAGGATGAAATTCTCCAATGAAGTCCAATCCCCACTGCTGAAAGGGTGCTGAAACTATTACAGGCTTTAATGGCAGAGATTTGAGTTGCTGCTTTCCCGAGAACTTTTGGCATTTGATGCAAGCTCTGATTTCTCTGCAGACATCAGGGAATAAAGTGGGCCAGTAATACCCAGCCCGGAGGATCTTGTCAGCTGTGGTCTTCCAGAAATGATGACCTCTGCAAAGACTGCTATGGAAATCAAACATCACCTTCTGGGCTTCTTGCAGGTCCGTGCATCTTAAAAATACCCCTAGAGGGTCCTTCCAGTACAAGGCTTGGTCAATGAGGCAATATCTGACCGCTTTGAGCTTTAAAGCTCTAGCCTTACTTTTTCCCAATCCATCAGGAGGCTTTAATTCTTGCAGAAAGTACAAGATATCCTTGTACCAGGCGCACGTTGCTAGTGATAAGGCACTCTGAAAATTCTTGTTGGATGACTCAGCTTACTCATTGATGAAGTTAATTCCCAAGGCTTTGCAATTGGATTTAGCCAACAACTTGGCTAAACCCTGCCCCTTTATCAACTTGGTGGGCTTAATCTCCAGATCAAACTCCAGGATCTTGGCAATCCATTTACCTCTTCTCCCATCTATGTCAGGCTGTACAAGGATGTCCTTCACAGAGGTCGAAGGAACGTATGCGGTGACCTTTGAATGCAAGACATAGACTCTAAAAGCTTTGAGTGCTTTCACCAAGGCATAATCCTGCTTCTCCATGATCTCATACCTGATCTCTGCATCTCTTAATGCCTTGTTGAAGAAGGAAATGGGTTGCTCTCGCCCTTCCTCATTTTTCAGCAACAAGACTGTTGCTACTGTATCAGAAGAAGCAAAAGAAAAAATCAGGAAATCCTTGGAATGATTAGGACTAATTAGCACAAGTGCCTCAGTCATTGCCCTTTTTATTTGGACAAAAGATTCCCTAGGCTCAGTGGTCCATTTCACTTTGTTTCCCTTCCTGAGCATGGTTGTGAAGTGTTTCACCATCTCAGTAAAATTCGAGACAAACCTCCTCAGAAAGTTAATCTTCCCCAAAAATGCCTGAACTTCTTTTCTAGACTGGGGAAGTGATAGGGTCTGAATGGATTCTACCCTATTGGGATCAATCCTCACTCCCTCTGCTAATACTATATGGCCTAATAACTTCCCCTCCTTCATAGAAAACAAATATTTCTTGGGGTTTAGGGATAGGCCAAACCTCTGACACTTCAAGAAAACTTTCCTCAAGTGGAAGCAGTGCTCCTTGTCTGACCTGGAGAAGACCGTGATGTCATCTAAATAGATTACCACAAACTGGTCCTTTTCCCCAATGAAGGCTATGTCCATGGCTCGCTGAAATGTTGCTCCTGCATTCATCAATCCAAAAGGAATTTTGGCATACATGAATGTGCCCCAAGGAGTGGTGAAGGTTTTTTTTTCTTTGTCCTCGGGCATGACTGATATCTGATTGTAACCAGAAAAACCATCAATCATGGATATTCTAGATGCACCGGTGACCTTCTGCAATATGTGTTCCATGTTGGGCAAGGGATAATTGTCTTTCCTTGAGCTCCTGTTCAGGTTCCTGAAATCAACACAAAGTCTGATTTCTCCACTTTTCTTCCTTACTGGGACCAAATTGGCCACCCATTCAGAATATCTCAAGGGGACAATGATTTGGGCATCTAGCAATTTCTTCACTTCTTTCTCCATGACAGGTAGCAACATGGGATTTATCTGTCTCAGCTTCTGCCTGAATGGCTTAGCCTCTTATTTCAGTGGGATCTTGTGCTCAATGACAGATGTGTCATAAGTCTTGAGGTCTTCATAGGCCCACGCAAACACATCAGCGAATTCTTTTAATAACTCAGTATATTCCACCCTCTGCTTATTGGTCAGGCTGCTTGATAATTTGACAAACTTAGGCTCCTCCTATGTGCCAATGTTGCATTCGATTGTATCAGCATCTTTATTTGAGACACCACCCTTTACTTCCACATCATTCTTGTTGAACAGTCTTTCTAAAGGGACTAGTCCCCTTGGAATGTGATTACTAGGCAACTGAATGATCTGGTGATTAACAATTTTATTCAAGAATACTTCGGAGGGAGGGTCACCTTCGGGATCTGGATCCTGATCAATGTGTAATGCAGAAAACTCATCGACGGACTGAAGAAAATTTTTGATTTCAAGATCGTCCTCGAATACCTCCCAATGATTTACATTGTCTAGGATGGATGGCCTGTATCTTATTTCGACCTCACCATGGATCTTCGGTGGCAGAAGGATCCTGAACAGACTAGCCAAGACCACCAAGGAGTCATCCAAGGTATTCTCTTCCCTTGGGACAAAAGTAATGTTGAAAGCTGAGAAGAAATTATCAATCAGGTCCCATACCTCGTTTCTGTAACTTCTGAGCTGAGGATGCTTGGCCCGATAAACATTCTTGACCTGTTGGATAATCAATTCCACATCTCTGAATACATCCATCTCCTTTATTCCCATTTCTTTTGCAGCCCTCATACCCAAAACAAGAGCTTCATATTTTGCCACATTGTTGGTGGTTTCAAATTCCAGCTTGTATGACAGAGATATGGTCTCTTGACAGGGCGATATGAAAATCACTCCATCCCCTGCGCCTATTCTAGAGGAAGCTCCGTCGAAGAACATTTTCCAAACAGAGGTGGTTGGAGGGGGAATTTCTTGATTAAGAATGGGCATCTTTCTGATCTGTAAAGGGACCTCAGGAGTTTCAGTGATCTGCAACAAACTAGACCCTAGCTCAGTGTCAAGTGCAAAGATGGGGTGATTAGTGGGGTTTTCTTCATCACTGACAATATAGGCTAGCTGGGCTTCTTTGTACAACCTCTTGTGTTCCCCTCCAAATACTAGAATGGTGGCATATGTGAGATCCATCTGTAACGTTCCTCCAAGTCTTTTAATCCAATACCTAGACAGCAACATGCCAAACTTGGGGGGAACATCGGCTACCACAATGTCCATGACCACGCTCTTCATGGGCAGCTGGAATAAAGACACCACCAGATCTTTGATGACTCCAAGACATTGCACCCTCCTTGAATCAAAATATTACAAGTCATGATAGGCCTTTGTCACTTCCAGTCCTAGCTCTTCCATGACTACCTTGGGCATACGGTTATGGGAAGCTCCTGAATCCATGAGGCAATTATGCACCACTTTATCATGTATGTTCAGGGAGGTGTAGAAGGGAGGGGATGAGTCATCTCTGTCTTCTATCATGGGACCTAGGATGACAGCTGGTTTCTCATATTGAAGGTTTACTGAGTCAGAGGGAGGCTGGAGGGACTCTGATTGTAGCATCTTGGAGAGGGATCTCTTGAAGTCTTCATTTTTTACTAACTCTAAGAGGGGGACGAGAATCTTGATCTTTTGAATTTCATGCTCAAAATTAAAAGAGGAAATAGTCTTAGGATCTTCCCTTACCTCTGAGACAGGTTCTTTGGTTGCTGCCGAAGCACTGTGAGCTTTCTTTTCTTTAGTAATGGTTGTTGTAGATTTAGTAGGCCTTTCTGCTATGAGGGGCTCGTCTTGGCTGTCAAAGTCTCCTTCCTTCTTTCTTCACCTGAGATTGTATCTGTTATAGGTGTGACCGGCCCTTTCTCCTTTACCCAACTCATGGATTTGAATGCTCATCAGGGATTCTTCATATGCAGACTGAGTCAAATGGGGAAAAGGAGGAGCTTCTTCAACACAATGAATTTCAGGGTCGAACTCGACTATTTCCTCTCTGTCCTCATGATCAACTAGGTTATTTTGGAGGGGGGTTTGAATTCTTCGATCTTCTCTATATTTTCCCTTTTGCTCCCTTGGGAAAACCTAAGGCACATTGTTAGTAGGTCATCTGAAACCTCTATTATCAACATTTTGGGGATTTTTGTATATGGGCTTCCCTTCTAATTCCCACCTTTCCATTCTAGCAGAAAGTGAATTTAGTACTCTAGCTGTCTCATCTATCCGATGGGGCAGGGGAGAGGAACTGGATGGGGAGGCTTCAGGCCCTTTCTTGAATATGTTTCTATCAACAGCATTCCTGAGTCGATCCACAACCAATACGTTAGATTCTACCTCCACAGCTGCATCCTGCATGTGAGCCAGAGTAGTGGCTCTTCTTTCCCTCAGCAGTAGGAAAAAATCAGGATCAAAAGCGCTAGAATAAGTGATCTTAGCCGAGGCTTCTGAGGGCTTTATCTCAGCGGGGATTTTATTATACATTTTATTGAATCTCTTAGAGAAGTCAAAGACAGATTCTCCTTCCTTTCTCTTCAAAGACCCAAACTCTGTCATGTAATACATGAAGTCTTTTTTATCTCCCCACTGTCTCAAAAAGGCATTATCTAAAGCTTCGATCCCATCAATAGATCTAGGAGGAAGGGCCTTAAACCAATTTCTAGCTTCGCCTTGGAGACTATGGCCAAAAATCCTCATCCATACATCTGCATGCATGATGACATTATCATCTGTGTTAAAAGGCTTCCAGGTGTTCTTCTGCAGTTAGGTCCCCCTCACCTGTAAACTTGGGTAGCTGCTTGAGGTAACCTTCTGCCGGGAGGGCATTGAGAGGCTGAGGTAACACAAGGGGGGCATACCTAGCGGCTATAATAGCCTCCATTCTGGTCATAGGGGGATTTACTCCTACCATGGGAATATTCGGTGGAGGAGAACTTGGAGGAGTAGTGTGAACAGGGGAAAATAGAGAGAGAGATAAAGGATCTAAATGAGCATATGCTTCTCTCTGTGTAGCAATAGTAACCAGAGGAGGGGTGGTGAAACCTTCCAAGGCTTGGGGTCTGTGTTGGGGCACTGTTATCTCCGCTATCTAGGAATAACTAGGAGATCATGTCTCGAGGCCCACATGATCCCAGACATGGAGTACGAGAGCAGATTGACTTGAGCATGGCCCTTGAGGGCCCATCTTTTCTTCTTCTCAGCCATACTTGTCCTGCCAGCAGTACCAGCCTCC